>CAUYQV010130078.1:0-16345 GCA_963574575.1 Galagoides demidoff
GATCACATCTATGGTTTATCCTATGGGGGTACATGTGAGCCTTTCTAATTGTAGAATGTAAATGTCTTAACACAATAACTAAGAAAATGACATGAAGGCTATGTTAACCAGATGAATGAAAGTATTTCAAACTGTATATAGAAATAACACACTGTACCCCATGATAATATTAATGTACACAGCTATGATTTAATTTAAAAAAAGAAAAGAAAAAAGAAACATATTTCCCAATTTTAAAAGAATCATTTGTGACTTTAAAAAAATTGTTGTTAGTATAAACACATTTTGTGAACTACAGAGATCTAGAACTAGAATTTCATACTGAAAAATCGAGTAGTCAAGTAAAAATCAAGCACTAAAGAAATTATGACAATAACATATTATTAATTACTACGAGCGTGGATTTGTAACATTTTACATACATTATTTCATCTATTCAACTACTCTTAACAATATTCCCATCTTACAAAGGATGAAACAGGTATAAAGATAATAATTGATTAACTTCAGTAGCATGACTATAAGTTGCAGACCCAAGTTTTAAAAGCCAGATATACATTTAGTGATTCTAAACTCCAAGGTTACCAAGTGTCTCTTAAGTGTCAGAATGAAACAGTGTCCTTGGATGATTATAAGATCTGATTGTAATAAAAGTGTTTTAAAAAATAGAGCACTTGGCTCAGTGCCTATGGCTGGCAGGTTCAAATCCAGCCCAGACCCACCAAACAACAATGACAACTACAACAGAAAATAGCTAGGCGTTGTGGTGGGCACCTGTAGTCCTAGCTACTTGGGAGGCAGAGGCAAGAGAATCACTCGAGCCCAGGAGTTGGCGGTTGCTGTCAGATATAATGCTACAGCACTCTACCCAGGGCAATAGCTTTGAGGTTCTGTCTCAAAAAAAAAAAAAAAAAACACTTAAAAGTGTCTTATAGTACTACAATTTCATTTTCCAGGTGGCTCCTGTGGTTCAAAGGTGTAGGGTCCCAGCCCCATATGCCGGAGGTGGCAGGTTCAAACCTAGCCCTGGCCAAAACTACAAAAAAAAAAAAAAAATTCATTTTGCCCAACGAGTTTATTTTTATTATTCCATTTATAGCCAAAAGCTATCAAGGACAGTTACCTTTTGCAAGATAACTTGATATGGACAATATACTTGATACGGAACTTGATAGAAAGTTCATACTCAACAAACATCAACATCAACCTTTCAAAAATAAGTTGTTATGTAAATTATGTGAATGTAATCCTGGATTTTTTATAAACTTCCCTTTCTGTATTATCCTTTAAAATTGGAAATAATATATGTGTGAACAGTGCATATATGAAGAAAATTGTCCCCTCTCCTCAATAAATACAAAGAAAATGAAAGGACCTTTAAAAGACACTTCACTAATAGTTCTTTTCTGAATAAAATAAACAAGAGCAAAGGGCACCTTGACTACTACTAAGGAAATAAAATCAGAACACAGGGAAATCTGTAATTCTAATCACATTTACACCTTCTCTCCTTTTTTACATTTCTCATCCAAACATCCTTAGGAGCTCAATAGGCTTAATAGAATTGGAGCAGGGCAGAGAACAAAGGTGAGGGGAATCTGAGAAACAGTCTAAATGACTGTTCTCACCATTTTAACAATTACAAATTGCCTAACATTTTTTGAAGTAAAAGTCAGAAACCTAAGAAACTTTAAAAAATTATTCTATCTGCTTAGATGATAAGAATAGCATTTTGGCTAGTCAGCTCAACAATTAACCACTGTGGGCAAGAAATGCAAGAAAACACTAAAAAAAAAAAAAATACTTCCAAGCAAAACAAATATCAAATGTATTCATTAGCTATGTGCTAAATGAATCCATTGGGTACAAATCCTCTTAAAATTTGTATTTTCATGTAGAAATGACTACTTACATATTACCTATGTTTTCTATGGAGAGTGTGGATAATTTTTAGAAAATAAGATACCCAACTACTATACTTAATCATGTTAAATGTTTAGATAGGATATAAATACAAAAGTAAAGAAAAACACTTACGAAGAATGTGGTATGTGTGGTTTACTCAATATAGGAATGAGAATTTTTTTTTTAGTGAGAAGAGAGAAATCAATGTTAAAAGAAACAGTTTAATGTTTTGTTGAATTATTCAAATAAGAGATTGACCAACAATACAGAGATAAGAAAACTTCAGAATTATATCAAATCCATGCATGGATCCCTTTTATTTGGTAAGTCTAAATAAAAATGATACTGTCATGTGACTTTTTAAGTGAAAATAATCAAAGAAAATTAGCATTTCTTTTCATCAGACCACAGATGTCTCTAAGCTCCTACGTTACAGGCTTCTGGGAGTCCTCCATCACCATACGCCACAGATAAATAAAAATGGGGAAACAATCCAGAAGGACATAGATTATTCTCATCCTCACAATTGGGGGGGGGGCTTATGTATATCAAATGCAAATAATTACAGTCATTTCTTTGTAGAGCAGAGCCTCAGTTTTCCCTTATATTCTGGCAAAACTCTATTTCAATAATTGATACTCTGGAATGTTCCTCTTTAAAAGAACTCATACATGCAAGGTTCTACAAATGCTAACATCTAGTCAATGTGCTGCAGTCAGCAGGTATCAGAAATACTGTGATATGAGGGGTGGGGTTGAAATAAAGGCCTCACTAGAGAGCTGTGAACATTCACCAGACATAGAAGCAGCTAAAGTTATTTGGAGGGGCAAAATCTAATAATTCAAGGGAAGATGTCAGAGCTCAACACCCTAAAACAACCCTTATACACAAACCCACTTTAGTTTTATCAGCAGCTGACAAATCAGGATTATTTCTTAAGGACAAGAATGCAGTAAAATAAGAAATCACAGATCTTTAACGGGGTATTTTGTTTGAACACAGAAGAATTGCCTCAAACCAAGAATGTCAACTATGTTTCAAAAACAGTATAGAAAAAAAAAAAAACCTAGTATTGAACAGTAAATATTCAAAATATTCAAGTAAATATTTGTGTCTGTTTAAGACTGGTCATGTAAACTCAATGTAATCAATGTTCCTAAATGCCCAGATTTTCTTCTTAGGGTAACTTGAAGTTGAGTTCACAACTGCAAGGCCACCGAAAAGCTGCTACAGCCCAGCAGTGCTAAGAGCAAGTTCTCCACCCAGGGAACTCAGGCAGAGAATGGATTTTAGACTCAAGCATCTTCCACAGTTCTTTATTCAGCCAATAACCTCGCAGATCCTCTGTGTCAGCTCCATAGTCAAAGAGGCACTGTTCTAAACGATCTTACTTAGTCCAGACACCTGCTGTTGTGTTTGACCATTAAGACTTAACCTTACAGACAGAACATACACTAGAAATCCTTCCAGTAGAAGAAAATCTGTGTGGTGGGGATGAGGAGCAGGGTATGAAAGCACAGGCAAAATGTACTTACAAGAAGCATGATTTACACTGGCAGAGACTTCTTTCCTTTTGATTTTCTAGTATAACGCATCCATGTTAAGTGGCTTCCCAATAAGTTCAATTAGATCGCCTCTTGCCATAACATCTTTGTGAAACCACCGTGTGGTTCTGCAAGACACACTGGCCAGTTGGGGTTTCCAAAGAGGAATTGGTGCCAGGGTCTGGAACTGCAGCTAAGGGGTCAAGTCTCAGTGGAAGTACAGGCTCAGAGTGCCAATTACAGGGGAGACCGATTGCCCTTGTTAGTGCCCCATTCCCCCGTAGAGAAGAATAACGCAGCTCTGTTTTAAGTATCATACTTGGGGCAACCAAACCGATTCCTTCCACCTTGTGAGAAAGCAGCAAGTCAAAAACATCGGGCGGGACACTAATGAATTTCCACTCGGAACAGAAATGCAATCAGGCTGCGATGTCCCCAGACGTCTGCTTCACCAGCTCTTTCCATCATCATCCGAAACTAAAGGAGCCCGAGCGGGAAGCAAACGCCCAGAACCGGGTTCAGCCGCAGGCATAGTTAGGGAGTCCCCGCAGCTGACCCGAGCTATGCTCAGGATGGGAACAGTGAGCATCTCCACAGGCCTCACAGGGATTCACCTGGCGTGCCAGGAGAGCCTCAAAGGTTATCTTCCCACGAAGAGCCACCGAGGAGAGCCCCGGGGAGCGCACACTGCACTCAGACGTCCCCGCACCGCGCCCGCGCTCATGCCCTGCGCCAGCCAGCCGCGCCTTACCTGCCCGCGGCGAATCCGGCAGCCCCTTGACAGCTCCCATGAGCCGCCACTGGAAAAGTTTCCGAACTTCTTCGCAGTTCTGTATGCCCTCGCTGCGAGCAGAACCAACGAGAGCCAGGAGGAGGAGACAGAGAAAGCCCACCGGCCAGCTCTGTACGTCCATCACTGGTACTCTGGTCTTTCCTGCCCCCTCAGCGGACCACATTCTCCCCGCGCGCCCTGAGCCGCAGGCGCTGGAAGAGCTTGGGCGGGCGAAGTCTCCGAGGGACGCAATCTGCCGGCGGGCGTTTCGGGACGGCGCTCGCACACTCGATTCACCTGGGAACACTTGGATTTCTCTGGGAGAGGTCGGAGGCTGAGAGTTTTCGGGTTGACTGCCGCCCAGTCTTCTTCCGAGACCAAAGCGAGTTGGCGCTTCGCGGGTGAAGAAAACGGTTGGAGTCCCCCGGAGCCCGCGAGCATCCGGCTCTGGCCACTGCCGCAGCAGCCTCCGGGCCCTGCTCGCAGCCACCGACCTGGCAAGTGCTGGTCCGCCGCGCTCCGCGGGAAAGCCCCGCCCCCGCCAGGCCCCGCCCCCGGCGCACAGCCGGGCTCCGCCCCCGCTGAGACGCTGTCAGCGCCCGGGCTCACAGCTGGAGAGCATCACCCGCAAAGAAACACAACGAAACCCGCACCTCACTCGCCTAATCCGTTCTGGGGAACAGTCGCCTGATAAAAAGAAGAGACTATATGAAGAAGATCATAGACGACAAGAGATGAGAAGCACCAACAGTAACTAAAATGAAATATTTCTCTGTATAATCAAAGCCTCAACACAGGAAATTTGTATTCAAATGACCTGAAATGGGATCTGAGCACAATATAAAAGCAAAAACTATAGTTAAAGATCCCATTGAGAATTGATAACACTTAAGTTTTTAAAAGTGTACATGAAAAGTTATTTTAGTTGCTTTGTGTTACTGACTTGAAACATTTTTCTATAACATTACAATTTTCTGAATTAATTTCATAATTAATAATTATGTTATCACATTCTTATTAACACAGTGAAGTCAAGTTCATTCTTTTATCTATCAACTTGGAGCACCATATTTTATTTCAGGACTTTGGATCTATAGGGACCCTTCTGAGCCATAAATTCTTTAGGAATTTATGACATTTCCCTAACAACAATTCAGGTATGAGTGCTCAGAGGAGTTTCTCATAAGGAAGACAGGAAAATGAAGACTTTAAGCAATGTAAATGAATTTTGTCAGTTTACAAAATCATAAACCAAAACCATAAACCAAAGGGCAAGATGCATTTTGTAAATGTGATTGACTAAGGCCATGTGGTTATCAATAGTCTCCATAAATCTACAGCCACCTGAAGAGAGTACCTTCCTGCAAAACAAAACTATTGTAGTTAAAAGCACCAGGGAGTGGAAAATATATAATGCCTTGACTGCTTTAAGGGAATATCATCTCAAATTTAAATCCTTGCCAAGATACAGCAAGGATTCTCCATCTCTGGGTGAAGTGTCATGGGACTTTTAATGACCATTTGATATGAGAGACAGGACTTTCAGCAGCGGGTTGCTTGCTGTAAAACCATCTCAGAGCAACGGCTAAGACACTGCTTTGGAGTGAAATAGTGCTACTTGCCTTTTGACATCAATTTCTTAAATACTAGATTTTTTTAAAGAAGCTCTCTTATGAGAATTTAAAAAAAAAATTAGCTGGTTTTAAATTCTTGGCCTTCAAGCAAAGCTTTTATATGTATCCCAGAAAAAGAAAAAAAAAAATCTTCATGAATCTCTTCTGCTCTAGGCACCAAGCATGGAAATACTGCTTGAATATCAGCTATATCCAAGCACAAAAACAAGAATGACCATAAGAATGTAATAGTGCTTATGTGTCAGATAACATTCTCAGTGCCTTATGGGCACAAATTCATTTGATCTTCAGAGCAACCCTATAAAGTAGTTACTATTATTACCATTGTTTTACACGGGAGGAAACAGGCACAAAGACATGAAGTGACTTGCCCAGTGCCGATGGTAAGTCATAGAGCCAAGAATCAAACCCAGGCATCCCAATCCAGCGCCCGTGCTCTTCAGCACAGGGTCTCCTGCTCCACTCACCATCCCACAGAACCCACTGGCTGACATTCACAAACACTGAAGTCATTTATCAGAGTTTTTACTAGTAAATATACATATTTTCCTCATATATAACTTTATTCTAGCAGGATCCTTTATATGTTAATATTAAGGCTAATAAATTCCCAGGCCTTCCGAAAATTTCTTCATTCTTACCACTGTCTCTTCTAGATCAAAGAATTTATACTGTAAGAATAAAACTACAAATGCAACTGAGAAGTATTAATAGTTCAGTAAAAACTCATCAACTAACAAATATTGATTGACCATATCTAATACGTATTTTTTTAAACTACTATGCTAGGTGTAACAGAGGTTACAGAGACATGTAAGGCAGGGTTTTTTGTGATTTTGTAATTTATTTCAACATAACATTAGGTGGGAGGTTATATATAGAAATGGAGCAGGATCTGAGGAGAAAATAAGTATGTTTAGTCTGTATAAAATATCTCCATTAACAAATAACTTTTGTTTCTAGCTTTTATCCTCAACTGCTATTAACATGGATGAGCCAACATGTAATTTGGAAGGGGTTTCTTTTCCTTTCAGCTGTGAAGCTTCAAGACCAAGTTCCCTCGTTCTGTCTAGAATACTATACCATGAACATTCTAGAGCATCCTATACAAACTGTAATATAACTAACCTTTTGTACAGTTTACTGGTAAAAATTAAAAATGAAGCTACGGATGAATTTTCACAGTCTGATAGATATAATACCTCATTTTGCAAACGCTATTCAATAAACATTTATTGAATGTCTTTTATGTAATAGGCATTACACACTTTGCTTTCACAATATCAATAACCTTAGATAAGAGAATCTTTAAATAGTCATTATCTAAAATAAACCTTGGTAATCTTCTAAATGCAAAACTTCCCTAATACTTGTAGGTATCTGCTTATGGTTTGTCAACTCGAGACCTTGTAGAGAAAAATGAGAAATGTCCAGTATGTTTCCAGGATATCCAACCTTTTGACTTCTATGTACCACATTCGAAGAGTTGTCTTGGGGCACACATTAAATACACAAACAATAACGAAAGCTGATGAGCAAACAGAAACGGTCTGTGAGTAATTTTTGTGATATCCACCACCACAGATAAGCAAAAAAGTTCCCAAATAATCCGTGTGTAACCCACATGCTGTTGAGTTGGATGCCCCTCAGCGATAGTCAGTGATTGTCTCAGCATCTTCTACTCTATTCCTTTAAGCTAAGAATGACCACTGGTTAGCACACTCTTAAAAGCTGATTTGGGTAACTTCTATAGCCAATTGATAATAATAGCCAATATTTATTAAGTACTTACAGGGACTATCTCATTTTACATTCCAACCACTCCATGAAATAGTTACTATTTTACTATTAATGACAAATGAGAAGTACAAAGATATTAAATAACCTTCTAGAAGCCCTGATCGGAGAGTGCAAATGCAAGCCAGGCATGACAATGTCAGCCCCTCAGGCACTATACACTCCTGCCTTGACAAGCCAGACCACCTGTTTTGTGACCCCTTTTGTGAACTCGACATATCACATGTGGGTAGAACCCTGTACTCATTGCTTTTCCTGTGGACATCCAGCTGGACCTCTTCTTTATAGTGGCCCAGAGGCCCCATAGTACCTCATAGCCCTGCAGCTGGACAAGGTACTACTTGTTCCTGTCTCATACCTACACTAAACTTAAAAACATGAGAACTGTATTGTAAGGACTAAAATTCCATATGCTTCCTTGATGTCTTTGCACATCACAAGGTCTCCAAAGCCCAGCTATGAGCCCTCATTCTCTTGCCAGGTATGCCTCCCACCCAGCAGGCTCCTGTACCAGCTGAACCATCTCCATCTCACTTATCTTCAACCTAAGGGGTTTCACCTCCTTACCAGAAAAATTGCTCAAACAATCACATCCTCTGGTGGAAACTAAGAATCACTCCCGCCTTTTTGTTATTACAAATCCTGCCCTCACATACAGTGTTGGTTCACCCTGCTACCCAGGACAATCCCTGTGCGGCCCCGTACAGCATGTGGCGGCTTCCCTCCCTCGGATGTGTGACTAATAAACTGCTATCAATCTTTCAGTCCAGTGCTGTGTCAGCTCATATTTTTTTAGGATGGGAAAATTCCTCCTTCATTAAAGGAGAAGTGAGTAGTCAAAACAAGAGTATCCTCTATACAAATACTTCTACTTAGCTCCTTCCAACAAATAGTGAATTTTATCTTGGCCCACCTTCTATTTCTTTTGAAGACAGGGTCTATAATTTCAGCTGCACTAATAAAGAAAGCCAAATTGGAGGTCAGCCCCAGCTGCCACTAATAATGAATTTCTGCCACCAAACATCCAGAAGAAAACCAAGGGATGTGCTTCTGAAGTCTCCTCAAGTCAAGGTAGTAATGGTTGTGAAAAGTCTGCTG
The DNA here is from genome assembly GCA_963574575.1 of Galagoides demidoff. Taxonomy (NCBI): domain Eukaryota; kingdom Metazoa; phylum Chordata; class Mammalia; order Primates; family Galagidae; genus Galagoides; species Galagoides demidoff. The sequence goes on from CAUYQV010130078.1 coordinate 8,751, forward strand.
CCTAAGGGAGAGAATATGCAACAAATAAAACATCCCGTGAGATATTCAAAACCAGACAGCAAATTCAAATTCACATACCATCAATGGCTCGTTTAACAAACACATTTTCAAGAAAACCCTTTCTAAATATGTATGTGTATATATATATATACATATACAATACATACTGCTAATCCACTTTTTCAATTTGAAAATCCTCATCTTCTAAACATCAGTACATATCTTTTCATAATTTTGAAATATTTTAAATGCACTCATATTATTATATTAGTTACTATGCTTCAAGGCATAGACAACAGAACTATTTCACAAAAAGCATTAGACTGTTCCTGTGTGGACATTTCAAAAAGACATCATACTCTATTTAATTTTGAAGGTTTTATATTCACAATTTCTAATTTTAAGGCATGTTTTTTTCTTTCAGATAACTTGTAGAGAAATAAAAAGACAGGTTTCTAGCTCAAAGAGAATAAAAAGTATTAGAAGAGATTCTAGGAAAATAAACCAGCAACATTCAAAGTGTTTATGAAACTAAATGTCTTCAAATAATTTTCTTCTAATCTATAAGAATGTGAAAAGTTTGTCATTCAAAGTTGCAACACACATGTGTAAATTGTGTATATGTTATGAAAATACATACAGTACAAATTTCTCTCACTTTCACATATAAATTTTGCAACAGCTACTATCACTCCAACTGTTTTCGGTTTCCAAAGAGAGCAAAATCCACATCCAAAATTCAATTCCATCATTAATTATATAATATTTTAAGAAAACAATTATGTTAAATAAGTTGTTAACCAAATGAAATACATAATAGTCTTCCTTAAATTAATGTTTTACAGAAATTTGTAAAAGAATTACTAAGCAAAACAAAATCTTTTATAACATTTCATACCTGCGTGTTGCTGGTTGTTTAACCTGAGAACTAAGGAACCACAAATGTTTATCTGCCAGATGGAGAAGCCTTGTAGGGTAAGGAAGCCTGCACTCTCCATTTCTACCCTCTGAGCAACGAGTGTGGGTAACCCATAACTTAATTGAGTAAATTCTTCCCCCACAAGGTTGACTTTCTTATGTTATATTTATTAGAATTATTTGATTCATTTTTTAAGGATCAGTTAACTTTTTAGGTAAAGAAGCTAAGTTGCTCAAGGTCATGAGCTAAAAGTCAATTTTGAAAGAAAGTGTCATTCTTCTCTGAAAGTAATGAACACAGAGCAAGATCCAAAAATTAATTATCATCACCCTTTTAATATGTAAAATGTAGACACTCTACTAATGATTAAGCCTCATAATTGATAATTATCTTTGATTAATGAGTAGGAAGTTCTTCCAGAGGCTTTTACTGCTGTGTACTATTGTCATAATTGATCTTTAATTGTTCCAAGTAAGGATCCCTTTTATCGTATGTTTCATCTTTGCTATGTATAAATAAAGTCCATGTACTGACCTTGTTAACTATCCCTAGATGTGATATTACTTTACAAATGCCTTTCCATTTAATTAGCATTCAACCTAATTCTTTACATTTGCATATGAAAAGCTATGAGCAGTTCATGGTCTCAAGCAAAAAGGAGAAATCCTTTGCTCTAACCACTTTTGAATTCTCTTCTTGATCCAAATTTTGAGGCAAGAGAAAACAATCCTCCCTCTAGATGTGCCAAAGGAGACTTCACGTATTTGCCAACTTTCTGCTCCTGAAGAATTGGGTTTAGGTCTTTCTTATCTTAGGGGGGGGAATTTTTCCTCTAATCTCTGCCTACTTCCTGTACAGCATCCTAGTTTTACCCTACTTTCCTTTTCAAATGATCTTGTAACTGCCTGCTTTACGTTCATTAGTTTTATTAGTCCAAACCCTATTAGTCAATTTTTTTCATATATCTGCTGAGCCTAACAGTACTAAAACTTTCTTGAAGTCTCTGCCCTCTTCAGCTTTCCTGGCAGTTCCCTGTCCTACTTACTCTTCTACCATGTTTCCCCCCAAATAAGACACTGTCTTATATTTATTTTTTCTCAAGAAGACACACTAGGGCTTATTTTCAGGGGATGTCTTCCTCTCCCCACAGAAATGCATGGGGTGGCTATGCAGCGTGTGTGCATAGCCACGCCCATCACTAAGTCTTATTATTGGGGTAGGGCTTATATTTAACAATTGCATAGAAATCCTGCTAGGGCTTATTTTGGGGGTAGGTCTTATTTTCAGGGAACCACGGTAGCTCTCTGACATTTTCCTTCTCTATTCTTCTGTCTCTTTTCCCCTTTTCTCCTGCCTCTAAATTTCCCAAGTCTTAGGTGTCAGGTCTTAGACTTCTTTTTCTGCATATTCTTCCTAGGAAGGTGTGCTGGGTTGATTATTGTTCACAAAATTCACACCTGCCCATGAATTTTGAATCTCGGAATGTGACTGTATTTGGAAACAGCGTCTTCACAAATTTAAGTAAGGATCTGTACTTAAGATGAAATCATCCTGGATGACTGAATGACTATTCTCCCTATAAGAGTCAAGGGATAGAGAAGATGATGTGAAGATGTAGGCAGAGATTGAGGTGATTCAGGCACAACCCAACGAATGCCAAGAATTGCAGACAACCATCTGAAGCTAAGAAGGGAATGGATGGTTCCTCCCTCAGAGTCTCCAGAAGGAAGACAACCCTGCTGGCATCTGTTTTCAGAAATTAACACGGAGAGCTTCCTGGTTCTCACATCTTTACCTCTAGCATCTGTGTAAAATTATCTACAGACCTTTCTCTCCACATTTGCCCTCTCATCTACCACTTCTGCTTTTTAACTTGGGTGTCCTGTGGTATCACCTCAAACTTTTTTTTTTTTTATTAAATCATAGCTGTGTACATTAATGCAATCATGCAGTACAATATGCTGCTTTTACATACAATTTGAAATGCTTTCATCAAACTGGTCAACATAGCCTTCACAGCATTTTCTTAGTTATTGTGTTAAGATATTTATATTCTACACCTAGTAAATTTCACATATACCCTTGTAAGATGCACCATAGGTATGGTCCCACCAATTACCCTCTCCACCCATTGTTCCTCCTCCCCTCCCCCTCCCCTTCTTCTTGGGCTATAATTTGGTTATAGCTTCTGTAATTGGTTTCATAGTGAGACTGAGTACTTTGGATACTTTTTCTTCCATTGAGATACTTTGTTGAGAAGAATATGTTCTAGCTCCATCCATGTAAACATGAAAGAGGTAAAGTCTCCTTTAAGGCTGCATAATATTCCATGGTGTACATATACCACAATTTATTGATCCATTCATGGGTCAATGGGCACTTGGGCTTCTTCCATGACTTAACAATTATGAATTGTGCTGCAATAAACATTCTGGTACATATATTTTCATTCTAGTGTGATTTTTGGTCTTCTTGATAGATATCTAGTAGAGGAATTGTAGGATCAAATGGCGGGAGACCAGATCTTTTGACTCCAATTCGTGTCTACTCACCTCCCTTTGTTTTAAATGTCTTCAGATGTCTGTATTTTCTATTTCATAAAACTCCAACACATAGAATTTTCAGAAGATGAAGCTAAGATGTACCGAGGGACCAGGTAAACAGAAGTGCTAGATTTTGCCCTCCTATGAAACCCTGTACTGCCATAAGGAGTTTTCCCTCTGAAAATTTAAAAGTATAGGAGACATTTGCCCACTTCATCCAGATGAAATTGGGGTTTTCAAATTCATCTACATTTTTGTCTTCTATTTCATCCATATATCTGTTTGATTAGAACTGGCTATTAGGAAGTGTCTAAACAGTCAGCAGAAAAGAATGAATAGGTTATATAAGCATTGGCTTATTCCGTGTAGCTGGGCTTCTCTATCTCACTTAATTTTTAAGGTTTTCTTCTCTCTGTATGTATAAACCTTTAACCTGTTTGACATTGTTTTGGTGTGAGATGAAAGGTAAACATCTAGGACTTTTTCCCTAAGTGCCCAGCCAGTTGTCCTAACTCTGAGTAGATTGACTCATTTTTAAAAAAATCTTTATTAGGCAAGGGAATCGCCTAAACCCAAGGAGTTGCAGGTTGCTGTGAGCTGTGACTTCATGGCACTCTACCGAGGGTTAGTAAGTGAAACTCTGTCTCAAAAAAAAATCTTTATTGAGATATAATTCACATAACATTCATTCACTTAATAATTAATTCACTTTAATAATTTTACTATACTCATAGAGTATCTTTTCATGTACTAATTTGTCATTTGCATATCTTCTTTGGAAAAATGTCTATTCAGATCCTTTGCCCACTTTAAAAATTGAGTTGCCTTGACTCGGCGCCCATAGCACTGTGGTCACAGCACCAGCCACATGCACCAAACATGGTGGGTTCTAGCCTAACCCAGGTCTGCTAAACAGCAATGACAACTGCAACCAAAAAAAAAAAAATAGCCAGGCATGTGGCAGGCGCCTGTAGTTCCAGCTACTTGGGAGGCTGATGCAAGAGAATCACTTAAGCTCAAGAGTTTGAGGTTGCTATGAGCTGTGACGCCATGGCACTCTACTGAGGGTGACATAGTGTGACTCTCTCTCAAAAAAAAAAAAAATTGAGTTGCCAAGGCCTAGCATGGTGGCTCACGCCTGTAATCTTAGTACTCTGGGAGGCAAAGTCAGGTGAATCACCTGAGCTTATAAGTCCTAGACCAGCCTGAGAAAGAGCCAGACCCCATCTCTAAAACTAGCCAGGCATTGTGGCAGGCACCTGTAGTCCCAGTTACTCAGGAAGCTGAGGCAAGGGGATCACTTGAGCCCAAGAGTTTGAGGTTGCTGTGAGCTGTGATGCTACAGCACTCTACCAAGGTCAACAAAGTAAGACTCTGTCTCAAAAAAAAAAAATTTGAGTTGCCTTTTTATTTTTATTTTTGTATTTCAACAATTTTTATTAATTTTTTTAAAGTTTCAGATTAATATAAGGGTACATACAAGTAGGTTACATTGTTTGCATTTGTTAGGTAAAGCCAAGTTGCAGTTGAGCTCTTCACCCAGAAGGTATGCCATATACCCCTACATTGTACCTGATAGGTGAGAGCTTACCACACGCCCCCCCCACCCCTTGAATTTAAATGTATTTTTCTCTTGTGTAGGCATGTAATTGTTCATCTACTAGTTTCATATTAATATTGAATACGTTGGATGTTTGCTTTTTCGTTCTTGTGATAACTTTACTTAGGAGGATGTTCTCCAGATCCTTCCAGGTAAATACAAAAGATATGACATCTCCAACTTTAAGGCTGAATAGTATTCCATGGTATACATATACCACAGTTTATCCATGGATTGATAGGTACTTGGGTTGTTTGCATATCTTCACAATTGTGAATTCAACTGGTATAAACATTTGAGTACAGATGTACTTAGGATAAAATGATTTCTGGGTAGATATCTGGTAATGAGATTATGGGATCAAATGGAGGGTCTATTTTTAGTTCTTTGCAGATTCTCCGAACTTCTTTCTGAAAAGGCTGTAGTAGGCCTTTTTTAAATTGAGTTGTAGAAGTTCTTTTTATATTCTTCATATCAGTCCATTACTAGATATATGATTTGCAAATAATATATTCTATTTTATTTTTTTAGTGGTTTAGTATCATTCATAACACAAACGTTTTTAATTATGATACAGTTTCATTTACCTATGCTTTCTTTTGTCGCATGTGCTTTTAGAGTCATATCTAAGAAACTATTGCCTGATCCAGTGTCACAAGAGATTTATCTGTGTTCTTCTAAGATTTTTATGGTTTTAGCTCTTACGTTTGGGCCCTTGGCCCATTTTGTGTTATTTGAGTTATTTTTTGTGTATGATGTAGACAAGCAGTTCAGATTCTTTTGCATGTGGATATCCAGTTGTCCCAGCACAATTTATTGTAAAGGCTATTTTTCTTCCTTTTCAAAAATCGGTTGACCATAAATGTAAGAATTTAATTTTTTATTCTATTTATCTGTCTGCCTATCTTAATGCCAGTACTTCACTGTCTTGATTATTATAACTTTGTAATCATTTGGAAATAGATAAATGTTCTGGAACTTTTCTTTTTTGAGATTGTTTTGACTATTCTGGGTCTCTTGCATTTCCCTCTTGCAATTCTCTTGCAAATTTTATGAACAGCTTATCAATTTTTGAAGGCAATAGTATTTAATAGGGAAAATGTGGAATCTGTGAATCAATTTAGGGAGTATTGCCCTTTTACCAAAATATTAAGCCTAGCAGCCCATGAACATGGGATTGCTTTCTAATTTGTAGCTCTTTGATTTCTTTCAACAGTGTTTTATATTTTTTAGTGTATGAAGCCTGCACTTCTTTTGTTAACTTTATTCTTGAGTATTTTATTCTTTTTGATGTTGTAAATGGAATTTTAAAATTTTCATTCTATATTGTTCATTGCTACTATATACTGTATACAATAATAATTGATATTTTACATGATCTCATATCCTGCAAACTTGCTGAATTCTTTTTTTTTAAGACAGAGCCTCAAGCTATCCCCCTGGGTAGAGTGCCGTGGCATCACAGCTCATAGTAACCTCCAACTCCTGGGCTCAAGTGAGTCTCCTGCCTCCACCTCCCAAGTAGCTGGGACCACAAGCGCCCGCCACAATGCCCGGCCATTTTTTGGTTGCAGCCATCATTGTTGTTTGGCAGGCCCAGGCTGGGTATTTGAACCCGCCACCTTAGGTGTACGTGGCTGGCGCCTTAGCCGATTGAGCCACAGGTGCCGAGCCAAACTTGCTGAATTCATTTATTAGTTTTAATAGTTTTATAGGCTGGATGTGGTGGTTCACACTATAATCCTACCACACTGAGAGGCTGAGGTGGGTGGATTGCTTAAACTCCAGAGTCTAGACCAGCCTGAGCAAGAGCAAGATCCTGTCTCTATTAAAAATAGAAAAACTGGCTCGGCGCCTGTGGCTCAAGTGGCTAAGGCACCAGCCACGTACACCCAAGGTGGTGGGTTCGAATCCAGCCCAGGCCCGCCAAACAACAATGACAGCTGCAACCAAAAAATAGCCGGGTGTTGTGGTGGGAGCCTGTGGTCCCAGCTACTTGGGAGGCGGAGGCAGGAGACTTGCTTGAGCCCAGGAGTTGGAGGTTGCTGTGAGCTGAGATGCCACGGCACTCTACCCAGGGGGACAGCTTGTGGCTCCTGTCTGAAAAAAAAAAAATAGAAAAACTAGTCTGGCATAGTGACACATGCTGTAACCTCAGCTACTCAGGAGGCTGAGCCAAGAGGATTGCTCAAGCCCAAGAGTTTGAAGTTGCTGTGAGCTATGATGATGCCATGGTACTCTACCTAGAGTGACAAAGTGAGACTCTGTCTCCAAAAAAAAAAAAAAGGTTTTAGTAGATTCCTTATGATTTTCTATGTATAAGATCATGTCGTCTGTGAATAGAGGTAGTTTTGTTTTTGTTTTTTTTTTTGAGACGGAGCCTCAAGCTATCCCCCTGGGTAGAGTGCCATGGCATCACAGCTCATAGCAACCTCCAACTCCTGAGCTCAAGCGAGTCTCCTGCCTCAGCCTCCCAAGTAGCTGGGACCACAGGCACCCGCCACAACGCCTGGCCATTTTTTGGTTGCAGCCA
>CAUYQV010130079.1:0-62316 GCA_963574575.1 Galagoides demidoff
TGTTAAGACATTTATATTCTACACGCAGTAAATTTCACATGTACCCTTGTAAGATGCACCATAGGTGTGGTCTTACCAATTACACGCCCTCCACTCATCCTTCCCCTTCCCTCCCCTTTCTCTCCCCTTCTTCTTGGGCTATAATTGGGTAATAACTTTCATAAGAAAGCTGTAAATTGGTTTCATAGTAAGACTGAGTACAGTGGATACTTTTTCTTCCATTCTTGAGACACTTTGCTAGGAAGAATATGTTCCAGCTCCATCCATGTAAACATGTAAGAGGTAAAGTCTCCATCTTTCTTTAAGGCTGTATAATACTCCATGGTGTACATATACCACACTAAAAATGTAGATAAAACTTAAAATTGTGCTGACTCTATAAGTGTTAGGTGACTAACAGCACAAAAAATAAGGAATAGTTTTCCAATATTCAAAAAAATCTAGTTATGTCATTGACAAATGAGTGAAGTTCCAATATAAATCTTTATTACTTCACCTTCATCATACTTGTAAACATGAATGAAAATACCAACCAACATTCAGTCAAAAAGTTCATCAATGGCATGAATGACAGTCAGATAGCAATCAAATATTTGCTTGTAGTCTGATTTCATAATACTATTCTTGGGGATAGAATTATAAAAGTGGATTTTGTAAGAAATGGTAGTAAATCATAGAATTAGAGATGTACAGACTTTTAAATAATTTTGTATACCCTGTTATTTGTAAACTGTGTTATACATTTCTTGTACCAATTTATGATAAATATTAAACACATGCATGCATATGTACATATACTTTTTTTTATCTTCAGAGGGCTAGCTGTTAGGCAGTCAGCACTGCACAACCGAGTGGATGGTCTGAGTTGCAAACACAAGTCCTCTGCCGTCTTGATACCAATGTATCAGTTTTAGGTTTGTGAGGACTCACGTAGAAATGGAAAATTTGACTAAGAATTCTTTGACCCCAGAAACCTCATGAAGACATTTGGGAAAGACTATTGTAGTAAGATTTTGGCTCCAAAACCATTTCCTTCTTTTTTCTAGAGAGAAGTTGTTCATGAATTATCTTTCATATTTAGATTTCTGTAAATAGTAAAACAAAAGTGAAGAGTTTTATCTTTATTTAGATTAAGACAAATACGACCTTCCTGACCAACCATTTAGGGTTTTTTCTTTTAGGGATTTTTGTTGTTGTTGTTATTTTTTCTCTGTGTAACGAATTTAAAATATATTAAAATGATTGATTTTTACATTGTACAGCTGCATCATACTTGTATATACTTAAATACATTAGACATAGGTGCAGATCTAAATATAGATGTAGAAACATGCATAGATCAAAATGACATTACATGCTCTTAAAAGTAAAGAAGAACCTTCAGTCTAGACGGTGAAGAGCCGCAGCAGTCAGATGAGAGGGCCCTGGAATATAAAGGGATTTGCAACCATGTCACACAAAGCCTGAATAATGAAACAAATGGCCAGCCTGCAGAAATGTTCCATTGGTAAGGCCATGGAAAGTTCTGAAAATATTGGAAAGGATTTATGTTTGTTTGTTTATTTGCTTTTGTTAAGACTAGACTTATTCTGAGTGGTTTCAGGTTTAACAAACCCCAATGGATCTAGGTGATAGGGAGTTGGATGTGGTATAATACAAGAAGAATTATCTAATAACTGGAACTGTCCAAAAATGTGGCCTGTTGGGCAGGCATGTATCTCTTCAGTATTTTAAGTCCTGAGTGTGAGTTGAGTTGGTATGAGTTGTTACAGAAAGGATTCAGGTGACTTTTGTGGTCACTCTTCCCATTCTGCAAACCTGTGAACATCTAGTTTCTCATTTGTGTATTATCCAGCCTTTGTAAAGGTGTCCGCCCATTTGAAAACAACAAATGTTCAGAAATTTAGGAATTGGAATTAGTCTTCCAAATATGATACAGGTAACTGAAAATTACCTGTGGTCACATACTACTTTTAAGTGATAAATTCATATAGGTGTTCTTCAGAATAAAAAAAACAAATAAATGATGAATCCAAGTAAGATCCCATTCGAACAAATACCCTTACAAAGAAGTTCTCTCTTCAACAAAAATGTTTCTACAGAGTGGAGGTCGCACAGCACAGAATCTCTATGATCCATTTAATAGTAGATAATATTACATGCTTACACTATCGGTGTATGATTGAATACAAGTTCTCTTTTTGCCATTCTTTCTTCCATACAGTTATTTTATAGCCAAAGATAAAAGGGAGGGCAGAGAGGTAATCAAAATTGCCATTGAAACTGAGTTGCCATTGGCGAGCTATTTCAGTAAGTGTCCACGTGAAATTACTTAGAGCATAAGAATCAAGTGGATTTTTTCCCCTTCTACTTTTAAAATCCATTATCCTCTTGGGGCCAATTATGTCCCCCAAATCACTGTTTTACTTGAAAAAGTTCATAGATCAAATGAACAAAAATGAAACTTGACTGGCACCCTGGAATATTAATTAGACTTGGCTACGCAGCTATATAATAACTGTGTGCTGAAAGGATTTGTGTTGATTAGCAATGCTAATCAGATTTCTAAAGTTTCTGTTCCCCAAGGAAAAGATACTGCCATCTTAAGCTAGTATGGATCAGATGTTTATATTTTAACTCCCCAATTAACTATTCTTGATTTTTATAAGACAGATGAAAATTTTTTAATTTTAATTTTATTCTTATAGAACAAAAATTATTTCCAGTGACCAGAAAACTCACATAAAGTTTTATCCTTGAGTCAGCTTAGAATATAAATTATAAAGAAACACAGGCTATAAAAAGAAACATGGGAAAAACTTTTGAAGTATATCATTGTCCTGAATTTAAATTCAGAAACTAGGCTCAAGAAAAGGTCTCTTGGTATTTTATGAAAACACATCACCATTGTTTGCAAAAGCCTAACAAGAGAGTGCTCTGGTTGCAAAAGCCCAGGGAGAGAGTGCTCTGGCTTTGTTTTATTATATATTTTATTGTATTGTATTTATTTCTTAAGCATTAGGAGTAGAAAAAAGAAACAGAAACACTCTAAGTTAAATGAATAGGTAAAAATTACTAGAACTTAAAAACACCACCACCAAGCCATCTTATCCAGGGGTAACTGTTACAGGCTTCGAGGCTCATGGCTGCAGTAGACAGAGCTACTACTTGGGGCTGCCCACTAACAGAAAAACAAACTTCGTGTTCTCTCCTCAAATCAAAAGCAAAAGGGAAAATAATTTACAAGGAAGGAAAATATTCAAGGACATTTTCCTTCAAGTTATGTAGACGGAACAAGAGCTGAAATGAGCAAAGATGAAAACAAGAGTCCTAAAGATTTAGCCACCAACACTCATAAAAGATCTAGAAACTTGGAGGCGAGCTGGGCATGATATTATTATACCTTTCTTCCTAGACTTGTTTCTTTTTATTGCAAATTCACTCTTCAGGGACTAGGTCCCAGAAATAGTTTATCTCTAGCTTCTATAAACTAGGAAAGTGTCTCATTTCAACAAAATCCAGCCTAGACTAAAATAATTTGTGAACACATGGAGTTACTTATAATGGAAATTCAGTCAGACACATTGGCTTCCAACGTGGTACATTGCTGTTGGTCACAGGGAAGTCTGAAGGGCTGCCATTATTGGGGGGAAAATTTAAGGAAATACCTTTTTAGCTGGGTCCATCGCATACTTCTAATATGTAGATATCAGCAGGGTGTATCTTTTAAAAAATGGTTTAACTGAAGACTAATTTGGGGCCCATCAGGATGTCAGGCTATATAGTTTACAAAAAAAAAGTGACTGCATGAGTGCATATATGGATAAATTTATATTGAATATGGACATGGGGTTGTGTAGTTTCCAGATTGTGTACATACAAATAAACATTACAAAGGAAGTTATTGGAAAAACCCAGATTTCTTTGTCATTTTTGCCATTGTTAACAGCCAAGTGGTGGAGATGGAGATGGTGATGGTGGCGGTGATGGTGGTCATGGTGGTCATGTTTGCTACCTTCCATCTGATGATAAAATCTCACCCAGCTTGCAGTAATTTAAGTAAGAGCCAAGCTCATTCATCTCGTCTGCAGGGTTAGAATGAATATTTGACTATGGAATTTAGCATTTGCCCTTCATGGGTCAATGGATATGTGAGTCTTAAAACCTTTTTAGGTGGAGATTATTCTAATAGAACTTCCTCCAGCCCCCTGCCTTTCAAAGGCCCAAAGCAATATTCCACATTTCTCACAAGAAATAAGGTCACATGTGGAGAACGAACTGATAAACAATATCATTCACATGGAAATCATCTCCTCAAGTTAATGAAAAGGATTTCTCTGGAAAAAAAAGAGATGGAACTGATTTTTTATGGTATAAAAAGCAAGGAATTTTACTTAGAAATATTGCCCATGGCAAGGTGCTAAATTATACTTGTTATGCCACAAAAATGAAGTTGTTAAACCTTATATCAAAGGAAAATTATTGTCTTTGAATGTTTAATAATAATTTTTTTGTATTGTGAGCACTGCACTGCTAATTGGAGAAATTAACATATGTATCTTAGCTGAAGAGGAATTTGTTAAAAGATGCATAACAGGTTAATTTCCTACATAAACATGTAAGTAGGTTTGCAGATAGATGGGTAAGTAGATAGACGTGCCTGGGTTTGTGTGTTCGCATTGTATATAAGCCTATTTCTTTGATTTACACAGGGTTAAATCATGTAGGCTTAGGTAGCTAAAATGCATACTAACTGTTAACCTGTATATAATTATCAGTTTCTATTCCCAGTTGTGAAAAGACAGAAGAAATCTTTGCAGGTGGTATCATGAAGGCATGGAATACAAACCTTTGAAATTATTGGCCTTACTCTTCATTCAGCAACAAGCAATTTGAGGTCCAGTTAAGTGCTGTGATCCTACAGCAGCTAAGGGGAGAGCCAGACTCAGCCAAGGTCTCCCAGGCCTTGGTTCAGTAATCCTTGTCTCTCTCTTGGTTATGAGGTGTCGAGCTGTCACAGGTGTGATAGGGAATTATATCTTTCTTCTTAACAAACTTTAGGTTCTTTTCCCATCAGATAAAATCTTAGCTTTACTTAAAACTTTCAAAGTATTTTTTGGTAGGTACCTTTAATTTCCATTTCTCCTCTCTACTCCTCTGCTCCCCAATCAAGGTTATCTTCCATCCCTGCCTGCCACCTGGCACTGCTCTCTATGCCTGGTAAAGCCTCTTACTCTACCTGGCACAGAGAACTTCTTTATGTTTTTAAAAGCTAGCCCAGGACTTGCCTAATCCATAAAAACTTCTTTTGTCCAGGAGCGGTGGCTCACACCTATAATCCTAATACTCTGGGAGGCCAAGGTGGGAGGATCCCTTGAGCTCAGGAGTTTGAGATTAGCCTGAGCAAGAGTGAGACTCCTACTAAAAATAGAAAAATTAGGTGTGGAGGAGTGTGCCAAATATTTATTTGATTGCAGATCAGATTCAACTGAGTGCTTGTTCTCATCTAGAAGTAAAAAAGTACGAGACTATTCAGAGGTCAAGTAATTAATTCACTGTCCTATAGAGGATTTGGGTAAAGTCTACTTAGCAGACTTACATGTCCCCCCAAGCATTATCTTTTTAGACTAACACACTCAGGCAGGTTATCATTATCTTTCTATCATTGACTACTGTTTATTGGATTTTTATGAGTTGCTTCGCAATTTGCTAAATACTTTTCATATATAACCCCATTTAATCCTTATAACCTTTTGAAATAGATGTTATCATCCCTGTTTTGCAAATGAGAAAAATGAAGAGAGAAGACAACCAAACTCAGGTCTATCTGGTCTGGTCCCCCAACCTCTTCTCTTAACCTGTAACCTGCTGACCTGTGGAAGGACTCTGCTTGCATGCATGGTATCTTCCTCTCTCCTTTCAACCTCCTTCCTCTTTTCCATGACATCTGTCTTCCCTCCAGTGTCAAATACCCTGATGATATCCCCCCTGCAAATAAAAGTCCTCAGATTAAAAAAAATTATGTTAACATTTTTACATGTTAATACTTCCCAAGAGTACATGCACATCAAGGGGAGAAATCCTCAAGCAAGGGAAATTTTAAAACTAGAAGTTGAATTTTAGGCACTAAGTCATACAGGTGTTGGGGAGGTTCAGGGCTGAGTTAAGAGTCTACTTTGATTTCTCTGAAACGACATTACGTAGTGGGCAGCTGCTTGTTTGTATGGTGAACCTGAGAGGACTCCTTTGGGAGGTGAATTATAGCCCTGAGACCCATGTGTTCAGTTGCATAACAAATTCCTATGTTTTGAATGATAGGTAAGTTTCAAGAGAATTCAGCCTTATGTACCCAGAGTATTACTTAATAGCAAATGAATTATTGCTTCACAATAAATCATTATGTTAATAAATCTTCAGTGTGGTTGTAGAAAGCTTGGGCTTCGGGGTGTGGCTTAAGGGAAAAGTAAACATAAATGCCTAGCAAAGAAGTACACACATGAGTTATAAAATGATCTTCCTAAAGAGACTAATTCCCATATTGATACTATCAGGGGCTAGATCAACTAACAAACTAAATACAAAAGCACAGCAATAGACTTTGAGTTAGCCATGGGAGATTGAATACATGCATTTCTCATTACTGTCTGCTAAAACTCAGTAAGCTTAACCATGAAGGAATCTAAAAAGGTATAAACCCACAAGGACCCAGAGGAGGAAGGAAATGGCCCTGAATAGGGTATGTTGGCAAATGTTTGGAAGAGGGGAATGGGTAAGTAATAACTGGCTTGTCCAACTTTCAGAAATTACATCTCCAGTATACTACTTCTCAGGAAGCACCTGAAGGATGTGCTCCACAAAAGTGAGATATTATGCCATGAAAGAAGACTTGAGGGCTATAAAAGGAGATGCAACCCAGAGAGGGGTAGAGGGGATTCCCAGGAGCTTGGGGGAAGCCAGGTCTGGACGGCAGCCAGTCCTATTTGGAACAGAGCATTGGACTGTCCCCAAGGGTTGCTCAGGCCAAATAGGGCACAATTAGATGCTTGACTTGTTCAATAATATTGAGGGCAATTGGCAGAAAGTTTGGAAGAAGAAATAATGGTTTACAGGTAGGAAATTACCTAAAAGTTTAAAAAACTAATTAAATATAATCATTATACACTAAGTGCCTCAGTTGTAAACAATAAGCATATAATGGACACAATGATAATAATGCAAACATCACAATTTTTAAAATTCAGATGTAGTGATATAATTATTCTGAGAAAGGTCAAAAGAAGGATGGGTGGAAGAAGGGAGGAGAAAATGGGATAGCGAGAACTATGTTCTCATCCTTCCAAAGGGAGAGCTATAAACAAAGATGGAAATAAAAAATCAAGAAACAACACTGTAAGCCTGTTATTTAGAAATATTGGTTTGGAGGGGTACTAAGGAGTGAGACAGGAAAGGACTGCTTAAGCCTTGTACTATTTGATTTAAAAAATGTGTTATATTACTTTGATAAAAATTAAAAATGAATTTTTAAACCTGAAGACATGGCCTAAAGAAAAAAAATGCTTACTTAAGACTCAGAACAAATTAGTAGGTTTGGTTCCTTTTGCCACAATTTCTCCAGGTTAATAAGAATATATGTCATAAATGGCTCAAACATAAGGCAATGTGTTAAAAACTGAGGGCTCGCAATTCACAGAAGAGGAGGACTCTCTGATGAATTGATATTCTTAGGGTAGGGGAGTACAAGGCTTTCGTTTGATGCTGTCTGAAATGGCATGAAATAAATTCCAAACCAAGTTAAGGTGCCACGTGGTAGGAAGAAATTATAAATCAGTACTTGTCTGAAATAGTTTGAAAAATACCACATCAGACATTTACTTATAAGAAGCCCATTAATTCTGTGAGTACCATGCTATCATACCAGACAAATACAGTACTATATTACACTTCATATATCTCATCCTGGTGCCATGAATACTTAAGATAACTATTAATAACACAGCAATAGGGTGCCAATCCATGCCATGGACTATTGCCTCTCTCCTTCATGCAAATTCATACTTCTAATAGAAAACCACATAATCCTATACTTAATATATTTCTGGGGACTATGTCAATCTGTTGAACAATGGAATTTACTGTCTTTTTGAAACAGTTGTTTCATGATAAAAAAAAAAGCTTAAGAGAAAACTCAAATCTTCTAATTTATTGACCACTCAATAAGGTGACCTTTATATTAGAAATGTTTCTTTTCCATTCTTCTGCATTTTAAAAAATGTTCACTTCCATGTAGTGTCATGAAGTCAATGTGGATGGTTAATGATCGTATTAATTTTAAAATAATAAAATAAAATATTATGGAATGGAACATTTGTGGCCTATAATTGAAAAATACTGCACAATTCTAGGTTGCTTTCTTTTTAGAAATCCTATCCCTTTATATTTTTGAGAAACAATCCTCATTGGCATTTGGTACAGGAGTTCCAGGATTGGTGAGGACAATGTGAACCGGAGAAATTGGTAAACCAGCCAGTTTTGGTGGAATGACTTTTTACCCAATGTGGAAAAATCTACTACGCCACTCAGTTTTTCAATGATTTAAAAATGCTTTTTTACTATGACCCACAGTGGGAAAAAAAGATCAGCATGCACAGAAAGCATATTCTGTAAAACTTTTATTTTAGTTGTATATAACTGAGAAGGGGGGTGTTCCTTAGCAGAAAGGTTAAGAAGTCACAAAGACCTGTGACTTTGACTCATGAGTCCTAACTGCAACAGTTACAAGTTGTGTAAGCTCCTGCACTGTTCCTTATTCTTTGTGAACCTCAATGTCCTCGCCTAATAAGTGGGAGTGATATTATTTTAGTTATAGGTTCCTTTCTGGGATTAAATGCAACAAGCTATGCTACCACATTTGCCCAGCTCATGACAGAAAAGGGCCCCAGTCCTTGTGGTTCCTTTACCAGATGTACTCTTCCATCACACTGTCTCTCACCAGAATCCTTTGCTAAGTGGCGTAGTTAACACTGGTAATTTGTAAATGATTTTCCCAACTGGTTAAAAAAGATTGGTCAGTAGCCTCTGTTAAAACAAGTGCTTCTCTCTACTTTTCCTCATTCATTACCCTGTGATAGGTACATAATATGTTTGTTCTTTTCTCATTTAATGTATGCTTTGGTCAGCATTCCTGTGTTCAGAATTTTGTACATCCACCTAGGAGGAAAAGATAAACATGCACTAACTTAGTATACATGGTGCATGGTGTTTAATAATAGGTATAGGTAATGCTGGTGCTCATTGACAGTATGCCCAGGGTAAGGAATCTGATTGCATTTCTATTTTCATACCTAATTTGTGATGTAATCTCAAACCTATTACTTGAGCCTTTTGGCAAATAGCTGTTTTATGAAATGTGTATATATATTTTGCAGAAGGATTCCACACTTCCTGGAAGTTGTACTGCAAATTACCTTTAAGCTATGAACTTCCTTTGTGCATTTAGAATGTGGCTCATTCCTAAGATTCACATAATTCACAGGGATGGGAATTTGGGCACAGCATGAAGAGCTTCATGACCCCATGGCAGGAACACATGCTCTTGGGCAGCAGCCCAGCTCCTGAAGCTAGCCTCACTGTCCTCCATGGGGCAAGCTAACCTCTAAAGAGACTCAATTTTCTCATTCGTTGAAGGAACATACGCATAGGCCACTGTGTGAAATAAAGGTTGTATTTAGCATAGAGCATCATGCAGGATAATCAGTTGAAAAGGTCTTTAAAGACAACTTGAAAGGTGCGTGAGCATGAGAGTCTAAGGAAGCAGGAATTTTGCTCCTTTTTCTGGTTTTTCTCTATTTCAAACTGTTTCTATCCAAACCGGTTGCTAATTGGAAGCCTAAATTGGGAGGTCCTAGATACAGATGCCTCTTAATAGTCCCCCAGTTATGAGCTGTGTGATCTGGCCAAGTTACTTAACTTCTCTGAGCCTCAGTTTCCTTATGGGCAAATGCTGAGCCATGTTTAGTTATTGAGAGGATTAGAACTGATGTGTATAAATCAGCTGTCATGATGACTGGTAGAGATGGAAGGTCCTCAATCAATGCTAAAGTTACACAAATGAGTCATCTGGGCCATAGCAGCCATTGTTTCAGCATGCTCCGTCATGTGACCTCGCCCTGTGTTTCTCACTGCCTTCCCCTGGCGGTAAATACATATCCTCCAGCCCCTGGGGACAACTGAAAGGTTAGCTGCTTCTTCAGAGAAATGTGAAAATCCAAAACACAGACCAAAGTTAATAACCACGGAATCAAGCATTCAGAAGGTTAGTAAGAAACAGAACATTTGTTTGATTAGATACTTGTGAAAATAATATCTTCAATTTCTTTGATTTGGGCTTAGATTAAAACATCCACTCCTAAAATAAAGTTCCTTGCAGCTGAGCGTGACTTTCTCAGATAACAGAGAATCAATTGCTTACTAATTTGGGGCATTTTCAAAACTATTCAGGAGCTTCTTCTATTGTCCTTTATGGCATGGCCTGGATTTGAAATCAGTAACGGCGCTTCTCTGATTCCTTGCTCATTTTCAGAATGTCTTGGGTATTTTTAAGGCTTCTATTATGATTATACTGCCTCGTAGCAATGACTCCTCAGTTTCTTGGAGGGAGAGTTTTACCTTTCTTTGGTCTGGCCTTTGCTCTATTTTTTATTCTTTATTTATAGTTATATGTACTGACATTTGAACAATTTCACATTTGTCAAGAAGAGAGAGAACTCATGTAACTAGTTGTAAAGTTTGTCAATTAATAATAAAGATACCTATGTAGATATAGACTAGGAATCGCCTATTTGCATATCCACAGTGCCTGTCTATAACTAAGAAACCAGAACCGTGCTTCATTCCTGCACACCCTTGCTCAACCTTAATTTCTTGTCTCCACAATAGACTGTTGCTGATTATGTTCACGTGGATCTAGTGCAGGTTAACGAGTTCACACCGTAGAATGTTTTACTCTGAACACTTTCGAAAACAGGGGCAGCAGAAATGAAGAACACTTTAATTCCTGGTTAGTTTGCTACAAAATTCAACTTGCTACTCAGTTTCCACAGATACGGAAATTCTATGTACCTTTGTGCATTTTCAGAAATGATATTGCACCAGGCAAAAGTATTATTTGGTGATCTACAACTATATTTTTTATGAAATAGCCAATTGTATTTTTGAAATAAATAAGAATAACTTCCCAGATAGCATGAAGACTTGCTGTTGTCATTATAGCTTTTGGCATTCAGGTGACAATAGTGGCTTCTCAGACATGTTGGGGGCGTTAGTTCTCTCGATGTTCTCTTCTTACTAGGGACTCCTGCACTACTAGGGGCTTGGGCTAAGCCCTCATTTCATAGAAACAGATTACAAATAAATAACAGCAACCAAAACCCCTTGGTGAAGACTAGCAGAACAACCGTGTTCCATGGGTACTAATCATTTGCTTTGCAGAACAGCTCTGTTAATGGCAGAAGCCAACTGTACATGTCTTCCTCGCTCTGTAAAGTCAGGTACTTTCCAAAGTTAAGTTTGCCTACGTTTTGACTGGGACAATTAGCTGAAGTACAGATAGATCCTTAAGCTTATGGTCAAGTTTTATTGTTCTTTTCTTCCCATCTTTATATTTTCTTTGCATGTGTGTTTGTATGTAGAAAAAGGTAACGTGTACGTTGCCTACACAAACATCGACAAATTTGCCAGAGTAGCTCCAGGCGTGTGTGAGGTCCTTAATGGTAGACATCTGTTGATGTGTGTATGTATGATGTAACTTAATGATATATAAAATTATAGATCCCAGGCCGTTATATAAAAATGCCTCGTACAATTTTTAAAAATTTTTCATTTCCTTCTTTTTAATCGCATTTTAATTTCCATAGGAAATACTGATTCACTTTAAAATTAAAAAATACCACATTGTTAGTCTTGAGTTCACGTGCTAGCCTGGGACTTATATGTGCGGTAGACGTTTACGTGTCTCTGGCAGTGTGTTAGCAGAAAGATGCCTATACAGCTATGCAGCCAGAATTCAATGGTAGATGGTATTTTTACAGCTGAAATTAGATTCTCTGCTTTGATTATTCCATTGTGGGTCCCCAGTTATATTTTAGTGTCCTTCACCCTTTCCTCCTTTATTATTTATAACCCGCACTCTTTGAGCAATGACCAGTACTAATCTGTAACCTTCTGTCCTTCTGCCTGATTCGCTGCCTTTTTTGAAACTCCGAGATTGAGGCATATATTCTGAGACTTTCTGTAAAAAAAAAATATATTACATTTTTTTTCATATTTCTGAGCCTGAAATCAGCGTCAGTCCTGGGTTTGTTTGCTGGTCTCATTCATTTTCAGCGGGCCACCTTCAAAAAATAAAAAGAAAATAAAATAAAACAGAAAAGGAAAGCAATAGAAACAGGGAAAGAGAAAATATGACGAAATCACATTTTTAAACTTATTGCATTCTCTCTCATGTGAACACACAAATGTACTTTGGCATGTACGTTAGTTAAAAAATATTTGTTTTGCCAGATGAATGCATTGGGAGTTTTTCTTTTTCCTAGTCTTGCTTCTACAAACCACCTCCATTTACAATAGTTGGGCCTAAATAATAATAAAAACAAAGAATAGCAATTCATTTGTTCTTGGTTGCCCTAAAAAGAAGTGGGGCATAAAGCAGCATTAGTAGTAAATTCCCTGAGGACCAAAGCCTCCCACTGGCTCCAGTCTCCTGAATGGCTCCTGCCCTTCCCATGCAGCTAATGACTGAAATGGGATCCATCGCCACTGGGAGCTTTTAATTTCTTTACATTGTTCAGGTCTCAGTGATGCAATGCAAAGTGACAGCTTCCACTCCAGTCTGTCTCATTATCAGCTCTTACATGAGAGAGCAAGGGTAGACATCTTTATCTACAAGTTGGACCTAACTTTTGTCATCAGACAAACTAAATTTGATCGTGGCTAAGGTGTCAAGTATACAGTAATGTGGGCATGTGTGCAAACCATCTCGTATCCAGAGGGACCAGGGAACAGAGAAGGGAGGCACGGCATAGATGCTGCAGGATTTACAAACTGAAGAACTTTGGCTTGGTTAAAAGCGACTGTTTGGAGGGCAAGAAAACTGCCAAGGAAGGTCCAGCTGTGAGAAGCTGTGGGCAAATTTAGGATGAGGATCTGGAAATGGATGCAAAATGCCATAGTTGGTTCTGATATCTACTGTTGACTGGCATATGTGGTCATGAGCACTCTGTTAAGTAAGGTGTTGAATCAGTCCATGATGGTTAAGTATGTGTTGTGTTATTCTGGAATTAGTTGTGTGGTTCATGAATTTCTGCCATGCCCAGTCTATATTTAGACATGAAATGATCAAGTCTAATCTACAGTTTTTCTAGGCAAGCTTAGTTAACAGTTCAAAGATAGTCCAACTTCTCAGTGTACTGATGATTCAGAACCCTTCACCTGAAAGCTAATACTCTTTACTGCTGTATATGATCAAGTTGAAATCAATTGTGTGTATAATTTTCTTCAGTGCACACAGAGATCTGAGGTACACATAGATATTTACAATCTATATCAACACATGCTTATCCACAAGGTGCTTATTGGAATCAAGAAAGGTAATTTGTTAGACCGGGGGCTAAAGACATAGGTTAAAGACTTTCTAAAAACAGTGAAATATGCTTTAGACTATCACTGTACAGTAGAAATTAAATGCAGGCCATATATGTAATAAAAATTTTCTAGTAGCCACATTAAAAAAACTAAGACGATTTTAAAAAGCAGTTAATTTAAACAACGTATGAGGCCAGACAATTAAGTTCGTGAAGTCATGCTAGAAAAGTGCTATGTACCTCGCAGCTGAACATCACTAAATCACCTTTGGAGAACTCCCCTAGGGCAATCTGTGACCCAAGTGATATTCAGCAATGAGGTATGTACTATTTTTTCTAGGATGAGTTCACGAGCTTAATTGTCTGACCTTGTACAATGACAACTCCAATGGTCATTCCAGAAAAAGAGTGCCAAATTGCTTTGAAGGGTGGACCAGGTGGCTGGCATCAGTGTACAGCTTCCCACGGTGAGTACTCTGAAGGTGACCATAATAATGGTCAGCAATGAGGTACTTAGCAGTTTTTCAAGGATGAGTTTGCAAACTTAATTGTCTGACTTTGTAAGTTATTTTAACCTCACACATAAAAAATACTGTCATTTCAACAAACAAATCAAAGTTATTTATTAGTTTAAATTAAAAAAACTATCAATAGAATAGTTTACATTCTTTCTTGCACTGAGTCGGCGCCTAGTATGTAGTTTACTGACAGCAGATCATAATTGGACTTGGCGTATGTTAAGTGTTCAATAGCCACATGGGAGTCGTGGCTGCTATAATAACACAGTATAAGACAGACACCGTGACTCATGAGAAGCTCTGGTTCCTTCCTAAAAATGTATCTATTTTAGAAATAATGAAGAGGGATCTTGGTCGTATCATTCGTTCATTTGTTTGTCCATTCAGAGGCGTCTCATGTACCAGGCACTGTAGTGGAAATGGGGACCACATACAGAAGTAAAAAAGGCAAACAAAGTCTCTTTTGTTTTGGAGCTGACGTTCTAGTGGGAGAGACAGGAAAGAAGAGACAAATAAATATATAATCCATCAGATGGAGGTAAGGGCTGTGCAGAAAATACAGCAGGGTGAAAAACTGCAGAATGATTGGGGGTGCCATGCTAGAGTGCAGGGGGCTGCCCAGGTGTTTCATGAAGGGACATTTGAGCTGAGCCCTGAATGAAAGGAGAGATTGAGGCACGTGTATTATCTGGGGAAAGTTTGTTTCACGAAAGAACTCCAAACGCCCTGAGGCAGGAAGTTAAATTTCATATGGTCCTGAAGCCACTGTAAGGACTTTAATTTAAGAGGAAAGCCTTTGAAAGGTTTGAACTAATGCATGACACGATCTGTCTGGATAGTGTGTGGAGAAGCGGTTTGGACAATATCACTTATACTTTTATGCATATATAATTTGTTGATTTATTTCCCTTTAACCATGTCATCTCTCCAAGATTAAATTCAATATTCCATTGAATGAAATTTCTAAACTCCACTCAAACTATGCTATTATTAACCAGGAAATTCATGGTGCAGTCCGCTTCCAAGCACAGAGGAGCTGGACACAAATTGCATATTCAGGCTTGTGTAGAGTAGGCAGTGAACCTGGACATTAGCAAGAATTGGCACACGTGACTTATTACCTAGAAATGGGTTACAGTAGATGTATATCTTAATTTGATGATTAATCAGTGGGAAATATTTCTGTATAAGGGCTGTTTGGACTTTTTGACGTGTAAATGCAGAATTCTAGTCTACTGTCAATCTCTGCAGAAAGTTCTGATTATCATCAGTGACGAATGTGCACAGGATGAAATTTGTGGTATTTTATTCTTATTCAACATGGATATCACTAGGAAACAAGAAAGAAAACTAAAGATATCCAGTTGCTTGGATCTGTGATCGCCATGTGTTCTCAGGCAGGCTGGCAGCCAGAGAGAAACCATTTCTTATCTCCTATTAGAATCACAAGTTATTCCTGGTCTTTGATTTAAGTTTTCTGCAGAGTGAAAAAAGCACATTTACCTCTGAAAAGGAATTCAACTGAAATTCTCCAGGAGCATATTGGACTCTAAGAACAAATCTCTTGCTCGCATCCTTATACAGTAAAAGACTCTCTAAATGCAGTTAGGATGAAATTCAGGATCAGGATAAGAGTGGATATTGCTTTTGGAATATCATGGTGAAAATAAACATATCTGAAATGACATGAACGCCCCTTAGGAGTTCAGACTGAATAAAAAGCTGCTGAAGGATTCAAAGAGGAGGCTCTTTATCTTGGTAATTGGTCATTTCTTAGTGTGGTCAGAAAAATTGTCTTTGAGTTGTATCTGGCCGTTATTTCTTGGCTTCCTGAGGAGAATGGCTTTCTTCTTGGGAATCTTAAGGTTTAGTAACACCAAAGAGGGCAGTTAGAATCCGAAGCTCCAGGAGCAGAATTTGTGCCCATCTTGTTTGTCATTTTGTCCTGTCTAGAACACGTTTGGCATACAGTAAACATTTTATAAGTATCAGTTCAGTGAAATTTGACCTGAACCGACTTAAATACAAATTATTATTTAGTAAAATCTTAAGAAGTACAACTAAGTCCTCTCTCCCTCCAGTTTAACTGTCACTGAGCCTACATAATTTGATTTTCAGGTAATGGACATTCTTCAGCATTTAACCCTGATGGTTATTTGTTATTTATAGTATCAGACTCAAACTAGTAACAAAATTATTTCATGTATCCAGATGGCTGATGGATAAACGATAGATATAAAGATAGCTAAACTTCTGATTAATATTATTACACATTATTTTTACACAGTTTAAGAAATTTTTTTTTTCATTTGGCAACAATTCAAACTTCAAAGAGCATTATTACATTTATTTAAAAATTTTTCACAGCATGGACTTAAGTAAAATAGCATTCTTAAAAAAGTAAAGAAAGCCTTGTGCGTGTCTTTTAACATCGCTAAGATCTTCTTTATTGACTGTGGGAAAAATTATATTTCATATCAGATGAAACAAAAGGATTGAAGATAACCACATCCAAATAACTTCTCACCACCTGAAGGCAGGGAAGTCTTGCACCTACAGAATTGGAGAGTTACATTTTTGTCTTATGGACTTTAACTCTTTAAAAACAGGATACCCAATTTTGAGCTATCTAGTCAACTTTGTTGACAATACATGGACCTGCATTCTAGCAGTAAAAAATTCACTTGACAGAAGTTATGTAGGTATAACCACATGCTGAGCTAAGCACGCTGTGGCTTGGAATTTTCTGATTTGAAGTGTTTCCTTATCTCCCTACACAAAAGTAAAATGAAACTGCCTCCAGCAAATTAGGAAATCATTTATAGATAGCATTGCTTTTAAGTTCCAAAAATATATGTGGAAAAGTCACTTAATCACAATGAATTTTATTACTCAGAAGAACAACTGAAAAAAAAAAAAAGAAAAGGTTTTTGGTTTTGTTTTTCTTTCCAAATAGAAAGAAAATAGAGTGTTAAAAAAAAAAATGTCTCTTCTGGACCATGTCCTAAAATTCTTCCGCATTTTTAGATGCTAAGTAGGGTCTGGGTGGGATTGTCAGTCACCCCCAATGAACAAGTGGTATCTGATAAGGCATTATTTAATGAAAAGGGCACACTTGGGCTTTGGTTGCCCCAGCGTGGAGGAGCCCGCCCGCCAGCGTTCCCACCTGCTGCCCAGCGCCGAGAGCCTCGGAGTCGTGTCTCACGGCTGCAGGTGAACCCAGCGCTGAACCACTTTCACAGTCCAGAAAGCATGACATTCCTTGTTACCAGTGGGAGGAAAGGCTAATTGAGAAGTGTGTATAAAGGCTGTAATGAGTAGCATTTACATGTATTGATTAGAAGTAGGGCCACCGTTTCTCATTTATCACCACCAGCAGCTGTGAAATTTTCCCCACGTCGATTGGCACGGCTCATATTCCCGCTCCTCTGGTCCTTTATTGCTTTTTTCCCCCTTCCCCTCCTGAACCAGAGTGCTGATCCACCGGCTGGAATGGCCTGGTAATTACTCTAGCTCTTCCACCAGCTGCCACAATTGCCAAACCGCTGGAGTGAAAAATTCCATCCCGCATTTCCGATTTTTTACATTACCATTGCATAATCATATTTGACGAATAATTAACCTGGGTTAATACTTCAGGGAGCCATTTGCAAGTAAATTGATGAGCTGAGTGCTGTAAGGGCTCACAAGGGCTGAGGACTTTGGCAGTGGCGCACTGATGCTAGGGCCTCGCTGCCGCCCCGGGGAGTTTTCTTTCTGACCACATAAACTGACCAGCACTGCCCACTTGGAAGAAGAGCAAAGACTCTAACTTGAAGGTCGCCTTGAATGGCTGGGATTGCCTCTTTGTCAAAGAGCTATCCTCATTGTTCACATCCCAGGTGTGAAATGGGTATTTTAAGTGCTATAAGTCCATTTTGAGAAGTTTACTACTCAGGAGGTTGTGGGTTGGTATTTAGGAAACTATGAGTGTTATTTCATCTTCTGATCTTTTGTCTGCTCAGTGGAGAGGCCCCTCTGGCTGGCAGGTGCGTGATCTGCGTCCCCTTCCAGTGGTTGGCAGCCATATTAGAAGCAAAGGATTTGTGAATGCTGGACAGAGAGAATGGGTGCAAATAGCGAATAATGATGATATTTCCAGATCAGATATAATCTGGAGGGCCATTTTGGAAAACTGTAAGACTAGAGCAATTGAAGAGCCTTGTCGTCTAACCTTGTGAACTCAAAGTTATTTATAACTCCATTTCTTTGTGTGTGTGGCCAGCTAGAATATTGAATTTTTTTCAGTTGCTTAATTTTAATCTTTCCTGAATTCTTATCTCCTCACCTGTTCATTCTGAGCCGTTCTCTCTTTCAAGGCTAATCAGAGGGGCAAATGGTGACTCTGTGATTTAAGGAATAATCTTTGTACTGTAGTTGGGCTTTGGTATGTGAGCTGAGTGTTCCTAAAGTGGACCAATAAGGGCAAGCCAGGCAGAGAGTCAGCACTCTGCCTTTGTCACCACGTGAAGTATGGCAAGGAAGAGCCGTTCCTTTCAGACTCAACAGTAGCACTAAGTGAAATCAATGGCCAAACAATCTAACACAATTGGTCACATATTGATAGTATTAAACACCGCTGTTAACGTGGCTTGCCATTGATCTGACAAAAATGGAGCTCAGGGTAAAAGTAGCCTGAAGCCTTTAGACTCTGTGTTTATGGAGAAGAGCTTTGGGGTGGATATGAGGAAGGAAACAGGGAAATGAGAATTATTTTGCTCCTTCTATTTAAAGCATGATTTTTGTCGCCTCCACTTACCGTACTTCATTCTGGAACATGTTTTTAAGACCTTGACATTTCCCCCCCTCAACAGTGAAATAGAAGAGGAAACCAGAAGTAGTTCATTTGAAAGTTACGATGTAAAGCTAATATCTATCTCTGTTAAAAACATCTTCTCGATGGTGTGTGAGATTACCTCTTTGACAAAAGTCCTGTAGCTTCTTAAGGACAATGAAACAACTCAGTCCAGCTCATAAAACATCCCATTCCCAGTGTATCCCATTGCTCTGCCTATGGGCAGGGATCTACTTGTCAGATATAAATTCTGAATGTGTTTTCCATCATTTGTATGCAATCGGATAGTATTGCAAATACCAGGGTCAGGAGAGCCTGGCCTGTCATTCCTCATGATGCCTCTGAGCATTGCAGTCAGCTGTTTCTAGGGCTCCATCTGCTGCAGGCTTGCATGTGACTAATAAGAGAATGTCCCCTTGTCAGAGAAAGTCAGCTGCTGCGTGTAGTCTCTGTGTTGTGGTTTGAGTCAGGAGTGCCCACATCAATCGCGGTGATTTCTGAAGTGCTGTATGAGAGGGAGCAGCACTTTGTCAGTGCCTTGTCTCTGCAATGAATTGGCAAGAGAGGGGATGTGTTTGAAAGGTTGGGTCTCTTCCCTTACTACGTTTCAAAATGACTGTGGGTGTTTTGGTGAATATACCCAGGGATTTGAATAGGAAATATTTTTCTCCATGATGTACATAGCCTGTTTAGGTTCTTCAAAGTATTCTCACTGTCTACAGTTATCATATGCATTTAATTGTTTTCCACTTTAATATAAGTCTCTTCCAGTAGAAAGTATACCCCACGAATACCATAACATTGTCTCATTCTCCATATATCAATGTAATGCCTACTCCTCTACCCAGGGCAGAGCTGCAGCCCATAGCTTGGTAGACTGAGTACTGGGCAACTCCGGGGGGAGTGATAGCCACATAGTCTACAATGTGCAGCCTGTGTAAGCTACAGGGGGGGGGTGATAGCCACATAGTCTACATGGCAGCTTAGAAGGGCTGGAATATAGTAGATACTCAATAGCTATCTTTGAAATAGGTATGCTATAGTGGGCAGAATATAACTTTAAGGCTGAATAATGAATAAATATAAGGCAGTGGTTCTTTAGCATGTGTGAGAATCATCTGGCAGGCCTTAAAAAACATGAATTGTTGAGCTCCACTCCCAGCCTCCCTGATTCAGTAGGTCTGGAGTAGCATCCAAGAATTTTCATTTTAACAGCTTTCCAGATACTGCTGCTGGCCTGGGAACACACCTTAAGAACTGCTGCTAGAGGGCCCCCAGATCATGATGATGACGACGACAATGAGAGATCACGTCAATGCCAGTCTCTCTCTCCCCTTCATTTTGTCTTTCACATTTGACATCCAGAGTTCTTGTCCTAAAAATCTGATCTAAACTTTAGCCTTACTACCAACTTTTGATGACTACTTATACCTATAACACAAAATCTGAATCCTTCTAGGCAGAGGTTCTCAACCTGTGGGTCACAACCCACAGGAACTGTATTAAAGGGCTGCGGCATTAGGAAGGTTGAGAACCACTGTTCTATGGAGTGCTTACAGCCATCTGCTGTCTTTGAGAGTCAGCAGTCATACCCTTCTCCTCTACCCCCAGCCATGTGTGTGAGCTCCAGGCACACTTAGACCCAAGCACCTCAACTCCACTGTATACCAGAATCACCCATGGAGCTCTCAAAAAGTACAGATGCCTGGGCCCTGTTCCAGAGATTTTGATTGGATAGGTCCCAAGTGACTCCTGCATTTTAAAAAAAAGCTCCACAGTTTCACTAAACTACAGATATAGTCAAAGGTAAGTTCATAATTTTACAACCTTCCCTAATAAAAAAAGAATGAATAAAAATAAATAAAATAGACAATAACCTTAAAAAGTTATGAAGATAACAATAAAAGAAAGCTTATAGCCTGACATAATGCAAAGACAAAAGTGAAATTTAGTAACACGGAGGATTAAAAATAAATAGAAAGGAAAATTAAATTCAGGAAACCAATCTTAAAGAACCTATAAGACACAAACCTCTGATAAATGTATGAACAAATGCATGGTAATAAATTTGAAAATCTGAATGAAAAAGATAATTTATGAGAAAGCTATTAGGAGTAATGACTCAAAAACTTTAAAAACATATTTTGAATATATACCAAATTTTTTTATTAACAAATATTTATCAAGTACTTACTATATACCAGGCACTGTCCTAGGCAAAGAATCTAGCAGTGAACAAAGAAGATGAAATTTCCAGCCATTGTGGAATTTTGCTTTCTACAAACTGGAGCATCAAACTCTGATAGTCAATGTGAAGAGGGTAATAAACCAATCACACACATAATAAAGATGGAAAAATAAAAGTATAAGACCATGAAACTGTTCAACAGTACAAAAAAGAATTACTCATCCACACGCATTCCAGGAGTATGATAGTTTAATATTAGAAAATAAGGCACTTAATAAATAAATCTACTAAATTCCAAAATGTTGACCTCAATAGATGCTGAAATGATATTCAATAAAATTAAATACCCATTTATGATAAAATTTTCTTGGAATACTTAGAATAGGAAGCCATGTTATTAACCTGATAAAGGATATTGAAAACTAAATGCTAACAGCATACTTCATTGTGAGACAGTGGAGGTATTCCCATTTAAACCAGAGACAAAAGATGAATTCTTATTGTCACCATTGTTATTTAGCATCGTCTAAAAGTTCAGGCAAAGATAATAAACCATGAAAATAAGAATAACTAGAAAGGGGAGGTGAAATTATGGTTCTGTGATGACAGTATCATTAGGCATACCTTGGAAATCCAGGGCAACAACTAAATAATGTTTTGAATTAATAAGCAAGTTTATCAAAAGTGAGTGGCTGGGGGATAAATATACAAGAATCAATGACATTTCTATATAATAGCAATAAACATGTTAGAAGATACAATAACAAGTAAAACTATGAATTATCAAGGAATATGTGACACATGAAGAAAACTACTAAATTTTATTGAACAATATAAAAGATGTGAATATATGCAAATGAATATTGCATTCTTGCATGGGAGTACTGCAAAACGAACAATGTTACAGCCCCCCTCAAAGTTTCAGGTAATTCCAATTAAAGTCCCTATGGGACTACCTGGTTGGCTTGACAAAATCTGACAAAAAATTAAATTACCATGAATAATTGTAAAGTAAGTTATTGGGGTGTGGGTAGAGTAGAACTTACCCAACTAGATAAAAAAAAATGTATCATAATCATATAAATATCAGAACAGCAAGATAGGGTCCCAACTAAAGGTCAAAGCAAAAACCAGTTATAGACACTCCTAAAACAGATCCTAGGATGTGTGATTAGAACAGTGTGTGCCAAAGTCCTAGGAGACAAAGTATGGACATGTTGAAGAACTCAAGTCTGATGCAGCTGGGGTGTAAAAACTTTAGCACACAATGGTGTGAACTTAAGAAAGCAATTTCAATAGGCCTATACAATAGATCATTTTAAATATATGATAGAATCTTTTTGATCCTACTATCTTTCTTTAAAGAACCGTAGAAGGGAATAATTAGAAGTGTGGTTCAGTTTATAAGAGTGGAAATATTCCTTACAACATTGTTAGTAGCATTAAAACTCAAAACAACTTAAATGTTAACTATAATTTATTGCATATTTTCAAAAAGCCAAAAGAGAGAACTTTGAATGTTCACAACACAAAAAAAATGACAAATGTTTGACGTGATGAATATGCTAATTTCCCTTATTTGATCATTACATATTATATACACATACCACAATTCATTCTGTATTCCATATGTGCAGTTATGACATGTTAACTATAGACAAAAGGGAAAAAAAGAAGGTGGACACACACACGTAAAACACCTTAAATGCTAGGCAACAAAGGACATATCAAATGAATTATGGCACTTCCATAAATTGAAATATTTTGAAATCATTAAAAAGTATGATTTGAATTGCCCACATATATAGGTAAATGCAAAATCAGGATTTAAAACTACATTTACTGCACAATCCCTTTTCTAATCAATCTGTATTCATACAAAATATCATGAAGAGTAATATATCAAATGATTAGCTGTGATTAATTCTGGGTTGGTGGGTTTATAGACTTTACAGTTAAAAACTGAATTTTCAAATTTTCTGATGGATTACTATGATAATAAACTCTAACAAGCTTTCATAAACATAAACATTAAAGGCTCTTTATGTCATTTCATGCCCAACTCAACTATCACCTCTTCTGTGATTTCTTCAGAGATTCCCCAATCAGCATTGATCTTTACAAATGGCATGTGTCTCTATAATTTCTGGCTGTGTTACAGTCTATGCACACTGACTTTGCCACATAACTTCTAAGGTTCTAGGGGGTGTGGGGCCTAACTAAGATGCTCTCATGAGAAATTATTACAAAACCCTGGAGAGAGATGTCCTAAGCACACAGTCACATGAAGAGATGCAGCTCCTAACTGAGTAGCTGGACTGAGGAATGTGAGTGCAAAGCCAGTGGATGACCCCCTGTGTATTACAGAATTTAGGGATCTGCAATATTTCGCTATCAATTTAGGCGCCGGTACTTTTCTGCATGTTTGTTGAATGTAAGGAAACAGTATAATGTAGTCATTACAAGCAAGGCATTTAGATGTTAGACCTGGGGAAAATTAATCCCTACAAGCCTCCGTTTCCTCATCTATAAAGTGAGGGGCAGCATTACTTATGGTGGGAAGCAAATGAGGTTATATAAGTTTATAGGCAAAGCGCCTGGCTCATGATGGCTGTTATATAACACACATAGCACTAAGAGAAGTCTATTATTAATATTTATAGTAGTGTGACTGGCACACCCATCTTTCTCTTTAATGTCATAGGGTCACAGTTTGAGAGTCTCCTCTTCCTCACCTTCCCTTTTTTCAACCTAGTAAACTATAATTTTTCACCTGTCAGGAGTATTGTCACACAGCCTGTGCACAGAAGGGCCTGCGCTTGGTTGAATGCTTTGTTGTCACCATCTTGAACGTTTTTAATAATTTTTGAACAAGAGGCCCTGCAATTTCATTTTGCACTAGGCACTGCAAATTCCGCAGCCAGCTGTGGACAGTAAGCCATTCCATCTTATGATCTCCCAGCAGTGATGGAAGGGTTATGCTTGCTGATAGGACTGTGACAGGTCCTAGATTATTGAGGCATTAGGGGTGTTTGACTTGTCTAACTTCACTCATGTATAGTACAAGAGGCAGCCTTTGCCCTGGACAGGCAGCATCTTGGGAGACTAGACTTAGAGGACCATTTCAGTGCTGATAGGTTAACAGTTTGCCACTGATTTTGTGAGTTCTGGTTAGCTTGCCTCTGTTCTACCTACGCTGTCTGGTACTTGTGTTTTATATAGGAACAACCATGACTCTTTTGCCTCAAAAGCTAACTCCTATTTGTTTTATCTTGGTTTTTATAAATAAATCACGAAAGCCACATGCTCCTACTCTTGGTGGCCTTTGTTGTTCTCTAATCCTGATACTCTGAATGCTGTCCTGCAAGCTTGGAACCAGCTTCTGACATCATTTGTGCTCAGATTCACCTTCTCATATGACATCTATTTTAGAAGCTAGGCTGGGAAGCATTTTTGAGGGAGCACTTTAATGTGCAAACAGAGGAGAATTTCTCAGAATTGGAGCAGATTTCATAGTGGTTCTGCATGGCCTCTGAATCCATGTAAAGAGTGGACAAGAGGGATATAGCCTATGTTCCTGGCTCTCTTCTTGATTACAGATTGATCCTTCTGGATAGACATTTAAGTCTGGCTTGCACCTAACAGCTGTCCTATATCTAGGAAAGACTCAAGAACCACCAGTAGGGAGGGGAGGGGGTAGGATGGGTGGAGGGAGGGTAATCAGTGGGACCACACCTACAGAGTGCATCTTACAAGGGCACATGCATAATTTACTAAATGTAGAATACAAATTTCTTAACACAATAACTAAGAAAATGCTGTGAAGGCTATGTTAACCAGTTTGATAAAAATATTTCAAATTATATATAAAACCAGCACATTATACCCCATGATTACATTGATGTACACAGCTATGATTTAATAATTAAAAAAAAAAAGAACCACCAGTAACTAGATGGTTAGAACTAGCTACTGATGGTGATGTTTGAAAATCAGATGCCAATTCTGTTGTTTAAAATTTCAGAATATTATGGGGTACATATATTTTGGTTACACAATTTGCCTTTGTATAATTAAAGTCAGAGTTATAGGTGTGTCCTTCACCCAGAAAGTGTGCCATTACCTGTGGGTGGGAATTTATTACCCATGCCCTTCTCCCCCTCCCCACTAGCTGAATTTCATTGACATCTGCTTCTATATGAATATATAGGTGTTGATTAAATAGTTTCCATTTATTATTGAGTACATGTGCTATTTATTTTTCTATTCTTACAATATGTCACTTAGGAGAATGTTCTCCAATTCCATCCAGGTTGTTACAGAAGATATTAGATCTCCATCTGCTTTTATGGGTGAATAGTATTCCGTGGTATACATATACTGCATTTTATTAATCCATTCATGTATTGATGGACTCTTGGGTTGTTTCCACATCTTTGAGATTGTGAATTGTGCCGTTAGGAACATTTTGGTATAAGTGCCTTTCTTATAAAATGTCTTTTTTTCCATTGGGTAAATACCTACTAGAGGGATTGCAGGATCCAGTGGTGAGTCTACTTTAAGGTCTTTGAGGAATCCCTATACTACTTTGCATAGAGGTTGACCCTGTTTACAGTCCCACCAATGGTGCATGAGTGTTCCTTTCTCTCCACATTCATACTGGCATCCCTTGCTTTGGGGCTTTGTGATGTGGACCATTCTCAGTGGGATTAGGTGGTATTTCAGTGTGGTTTTGATTTTCATTTCCCTGATAATTTGAGATAATGAACATTTTTTATGTGTTAATCATTACTTTATCTTCTTAGAAAAGTTTCTGTTCATATCTCCTGCCTAATTTTTGATGGTGTTGTTTGATCTTTTCTTGTTGATTTTCTTGAGTTCTTTGTGGATTCTGGTAATCAACCCTTTATCGGATGTATAGCATACAGATATCTTCCCCCATTCTATAGGTTGTCTATTTGCTTTGCTGACTGTGTCTTTGGATGTGCAGAAACTTTTTAACTTGATCAGGTCTCATTTATTTATTTTCATTATTGCTGCAATTACTATTGGGGTCTTAATAAATTCTTGCCCTAGGCTGATATCTATAAGAGTTTTCTCAAGACTTTTTTCTAGAATTTTTATAGTTTTGTGCCTTTTGTTTAAATCTTTCATCAATCATGAGTTAATATTTATGAGTGGTGAAAGGTGCAGATCTTGTTTCAATTTTTTACATGTGCCTATCCAGTTCTCCTGGTACCATTTTATATATCTTCTTGTTGAATTGTTCCCTCAACTACTATATAATGTCCATCTTTGTCTTTGTTTACTTTTGTTGCTTTGGAATCAATGGTATCAATGATGAGGGTTGCAATTCCTGCTTCTTTGTTTTCCATTTGCATGGAATATTGCTTTCCATCCCTTCACCCTGAGCCTGGATGTGTCTCTGGGGTCAGATGCATTTCCTGAAGACAACAGATACTTGGATTACATTTAAAAAAATCCATTCAGCCAGTCTGTGTCTCTTAGTGGGGCGTTCAAGCCATTCATGACTATTGAGAGTACTGATAAATGGCATGGGGTTTTGTTCATCCTGCTGTGTGGGACTCTGATACTTTTTTGCCAATGCTATTTTTATAGGATACTGATGGAGGCAGAAATTAACAGTAGAAAAAGCATGGGAGACAGAGTTGGGACAGTAATGTTTCCATTAACCATGTGCCATGCGATTTATTCTCTGAGTCTCATTTTTCACACATAAAGGGTGATATTGCTACTCATCTATCCCTACATTAAAGAGTTAGTGTGAGAACCAAACAGGCCGAGGGGGAGAACTTTGTAAACTGTAGAGCACCATAGATGTATCAGAGCTATACCCTGTGATGCCTACTTATACTAAACTAGGCACAGAATCAAAGTTAATGTCCATTTCCACCTTGACATCACTCTACCTCCCATTCTTAGGTTGACAGAGTCTTTTGGCATAAGAAATATTATTTGCTAAGGGCTAGAGGCTAAATTGGCACCGTTTGTCCAGATGACTACACATAAGTCCAAAGTGACTGGGGCATGGAGAAGGTGGAAGGGAAGTATATTAGTTTCCACTGAAAAACTAGCATAATCTGGTTGATTTAAAATAATATCAGTTTATCCTCTCACAGTTTAGAGGCTACAAGTCTGAAATAGGGTGACATCAGCATTGATTCCTTCTGAGGATCTAGGGTGAAAATTCCTTGCTTCTTTCAGTTTCCAGGTGCTGCTGGCATTCCTTGGCTTGTGGCCTCATCACTCTAGTGCAGGCATCCTCAAACTATGGCCCGCAGGCCACATGCAGCCCACCTAGGACATTTATCCCACCACTGGGTGTTTTTGCCACCGCTGCCTGTCCTGCTTAGCAGCCGACTCATCCCAGGGCCCGCAGTCCGGCCCGCCAATGGTCTGAAGGACAGTGAACTGGCCCCCTGTTTAAAAAGTTTGAGGACCCCTGCTCTAGTGTCTTTTTCTGTGATCTGTTCTCTCCTCTGCTGAGTGCAGTCCAATCTCCCTGTGCCTCCCTCTTTTTAGGACTCACTTGGATAATCCAGGGTAATCTCCCTATTTTAAGAGCCTTAACTTTAGCACATTTGCAAAGACCCTTTTCTGCCGTAACACTCACAGGTTCCAGGGGTTAGGAAGCAGATACCTTTGGGAGCTGTGAGGAATTATTCTGCCCACCATGGGGAGGGAGATAGAAAGATCTTGAAAGATCATTTAAGTCTTGCTTAGGTGTTTGGGATTTATCCCAACTGCAGTGGGATGTCACTGAGAGTTTTAAGGGTCTGTGGAGGGTCATGGGTAGAGGCAGAAGCCCAGGTAGGGCTCTGCCACAGTACAGGGCACATGCCTGCATTTTGGGAAGGGTCCCCAATTCCTCCTCAGTGTAAGGAGAGTCTGCGGTTTTCGGATGATCCTAAAATCAAAAGTGCTCACTAGGCCCCCAGGGTACTCTGACCTAATCCACACCAGGGCTCCTAAACACCAATGTCAAACATACAGGGGTCTGTGCTCTTGTAAGAGATGCACCTGATCTCATGTCCTCTTCCTTTCATTAAGAAGGAATTGAGAGCAAATAAAAGCTGAACTGATCATCAATGCAAAATCTCACCTTTCTCAAGAATATTTCTGATTTAATGACTAACAAAGGTGCTAATAAAGCAACTTGGTTGGAATTTTAGGTATCAGAAAACAGTTGGAGATAGTTCAGAAGAAATGGATTTTTCTTCTCTCTATGGGCAAAGTCCATCCTATTCTTAGGAATTTTCCAAATCCCAGCTAATGCTCAGATAGCTGAGCCTCCTCACAGTTTGGGATATAGGATAAGGAAATACAAAGAGACCAAAACCTAAGGCTCTGTGATTTATTTATTCCCCAAGATACTAATGACCTCATTTTATTAAAGTCTTATTGTATTCTGTATATGTCTTGAACATAATTTCAGAGATCTTTGTTTCTTTCTAGTTCTAGTTGTGCCTTTAATGTTTATCACAGTCTTGAAAGTATACATCTTAAAGCTGAAAGTCAAAATGTTATGTTCCTTTTTTTCTTCTCTTTTCTTTTCTTCAGACAGAGTCTCACACCATTGCCCTGGGTAGTGTGCTGTGGTATCAACCTAGCTCACAGAAACCTCAAACTCTTGGGACCAAGAGATCCTTTTGCCTCAGCTTCCTCAGCACCTACTGTAGTCCCAGCTATAGGTGGGCACCCAGCTATTTTTAGAGATGGGGTCTGTCTCCTGCTTAGGCAGGTCTTGAACTCCCGAGCTCAGGCAATCCCCCTGCCTCAGCCTCCCAGAGTGCTAGGATTACAGGCGTGAGCCACCTTGCCCAGTAAAATGTTATGTTGTTAAAATTCCTTTTCCCAGCCCCACCATAACCTATCAATAATATTCACAATGAATATTTTATTGTTGAAAAAAGTTTACAGATGTAACTGTGGTAATACTATGAAAGAAGACTGAAAAAAGGATTAAAAATATTGGCACACCAAAGCAAACCTCGCTCACCCAATAAAACTCCTAAGCACCTTCTAATCAATTGCTCAAAGCTATTGGCTATTGTTCACTCTTCACAGAACATTGGAAGGTGTGGCAGAGGAGAACATGCTTGTGGTTTGTTGTCCCCTTGTGTTTATACCTTCTGTAGGCGAGGAAAGGTGGGCAATGAACCGCTGAAAATTGTTCACAAGTGTGTAGGTGACCCTGTGCATTTAGCTGCAAATCTGTTTTAAAGAAGGAGGACGAGTTGGGTTTTATAACTAATGGGGGGAAAAGTAAAAAAATAAAATTAATCACTGCTTTTCAGAAACAAATAAAAATATTACTTAATAAAGTTCAGCACATGATGCAATTAAGTTTTCTGTGAAATTTCATATGCCCTTGATTTTGTTCCCTTATCGATGTTTTCTGTTGAATTGTACATTCCCTTGGCCATCAGAAATAATATTGAATCAACTAGTCCTGGCACTGGAAGAACTTAAAGTCTCAGTTTGACTTACACGGTATAAAAGTAAAAAATTACAGCACTACAGCACCCTCAGCCTGCTTTCCTCTATTCCTCTGTTAGCTAATGAATGCTAACAGTTTTGTATGTAAATCTTCCATATATCAGGTGCTTTCAGAGGCATAGAAAAACATAAAAAGTGTATAGATGTATAAAAGCATACATACATTCATTTAATATAAATTTAGTTAAAGTAGTAATTTACTAATTGAATGTATTTTTATGGAACAGTCAGCTCTGTTCTAGGTGCTGGGGAACATCATGGCACAAAACATATAAACACCTGCCCTCATGTACATTCTGGTGTTTTTTTTTTTAAGAGACAGAGTCTCACTTTATCACCTTCAGTAGAGTGACATGGCATCACACAGCTCACAGCAACCTCCAACTCCTGGGCTTAGGCGATTCTCTTGCCTCAGCCTCCTTAGTAGCTGGGACTACAGGCAACTGCCACAACATTCTAGTGTTTTGTTTTTCCTGAAGAAATTCTCAAGATGTGAAATAACTTTGGCTTAGAGAAAAACAAGAAGTGAAGGTATTAAGCACCAAGGAAGTTCTCTTAGCTGGGGTGGTCTCCGTGTTGTTGTTACAGTGGCTAAGTCAGTTTAGAGTCATGAGAAGCTGCCAGAAGGCCTGTGTGGATTAATAAAATGAAATTTGTGTTAAACTGTTTTCTCTGTGGGCAAGGCAGGAAAACTAAGAGTTCACAGAGCTTACCCACATAAGCTTTGTTCTAATTTAGGAGATGAAAAACTTCTGGATGATTCCTGAGGACAGCTGAAGGAATGTGCAAAGAGACTGGCTGGAGTTGGGTCTGGTTGATAGATGGCAGTTTGTGGGATGCTCCCTGTTCATTAGAAACTTCCAAGAAGACAGAGGAATTTCTTTCTTTATTTATTTAATGGTTGGGGAATCATTAAGGGTACACTGAACCAGGTTACACTGCTTGCATTTGCTGGGTGGGTGAAGTCCCTCTATTAATAGTGTCCTGCCTCCAAGAGGTGTATCATACACTGTGGCACCATACCCTCCTTCTTCCTTCCCTCTTTTTCCTCCCCCCTCCCCCCACCATGGACTAGCATCAATTGTCCTCATATCAGAATTGAGTACGCTGGATTTTTGCTTCTCAATTCTTGTGATGATTTACTAAGAAGAGTGTATTTCAACTTCATCCAAATTAATATTAAAGATGTATAGTCACCATCCTTTTGGTGGCTGTATAGTATTCCATGGTACATGTATACCATAGCTTGTTAATCCATTCCTGGGTTTTGGTGGGCATTTAGGTTGTTTTCACAATTTGGCAATTATAAGTTGAACTGCAATAAACAGTTTAATGCAAATGTCCTTATGCTAAAATGATTTTTTTTCTTCTGGGTAAATGCCCAGTAATGGGATTGCAGGATCAAATGGGAGATCTACTTTGAGTTCTTTGAGGAATCCTATACTCCTTCCGAAGGGTTGTATTGTTTGCAGTCTCACCAGCAGTGTAAAAGTGTTCTCTTCTCTACACAACCATGCCAGCATCTGTAGCTTTGAGTCTTTGTGATGTGGGCCATTCTCACTGGCGTTAGGTGATATCTAAGGCTGATTTGCATTTCTCTGATAATTAGGGACAATGAGCATTTTTTCATATGCTTGTTAGCCATCTGTCTGTCTTCTTTAGAGAAGATTCTATTCATCTCACTTGCCCAATGATATAAGGGATTGTTGGCTTTTTGTTGTCGTTGTTGCTTAATTTGAATTCTCTTGATAACTAGATTCTAGTTATCAAGCTTTTGTCTGATTCATACTATGCAAATATCTTTTCCCATTCTGATGGTTGTCTATTTGAAGACAGAAGAATTTAAAAGTAATAAAAAAAAAAAAAGCATTCTGTACAAAAGAAACCTTACAATATTTATCCAGACTGTAGCTGGGTTATAAGCAAGATGATTTGACTGACCAGATGAAGAGTGATATCCATGGGAGGCATGGGGGATCTGGGGACTTTGGGGCTGAGGTTTCTGAATCAGCCTTTGTTACCCCAGGAGCGAGCTAGGCCAGGTTTGGTAACCCTGCAGGCTCTCAGGTCATTCTTAACACAAAAAGAGATGGGCTGGTAGAGGGGCTTCACTGAGGATCTGGCCTATTAGATGGAAGACACAAACTTGAATGAATTCTTTGATTCTATGTAGAAGGTTTATTGAACAACTACATCACCCTGAGAAATCTTCAAAATATTCCAAAGTTGAATCAAGGATCTGTGGGCAGGTGGCAAAAGAGGCTGACATATTTGACAAGGTCTCAGTAGGAGGATTTCCACCCCAAGGCACATAGCTTGTAGCATCGAAGTAGTTCTTCCTTCCTTTTTCCTTTCCTCTCTCCCTTCCTTCTTTCAAATATTTATTGAGTACCTACTAGGTGCTAGGCACTAAGAACAGAAAACTGAACGCAACTTGGGCTCTGCCTTTAAATAATTCTCCTTTCTTTAGGTGCTAGGGAGCATCTAGATTTCACTATCACATATTGGAAACAAAAATCACATTGGTCTGGAGGAGTCTTCTATTTTAAAAAGTTTCTCATGTGCCCTGGGGGGAAATCTAATAATTTCAAGGTAATATCATTTTTCCTATGATTTGCATTATAATTTCTTTGGGGCTCTGTCTTCATTATTGATGGCCTTTGGGTCAGCCATGGCGTCTATCACTTTCTTTTAGGGTTCATTCTACCATCATTGCCATTACCATAAGTGAGTAACTAGATTATTTGGGAAATTGCCATTTAAAAAAAATTCTGTAAGTTGAAATTGTCTTCAAACTGTGAATAATGCCTCATTATTCATCGATGACTGGAGGAATTCTGTGAGTTTTTCTCATGGTTTGAATGCTCTCTACTGCTTTCTAATATCTCTATGGAAAATATCAGCTATCTTTCTAAATGGTTACTTTTTATGAACAGTCATTGGGTTGTAATTGTTAAAACAAATCCTTTAGAATTGCCCAAGGCTATGTTATTCTTCCAGGGTGTTAGAACCACTGAAAAGACACAACTCTGAACATCTGGAAAGTCCTCTACACTGCTCTTCCTGGAGTCTTTGGTCTGTCACAGCTCCCCTTTTCCAACAGAGTTCAAGTTGTGTGGCCATTCACTCACCAGAACTTACAACTTATAGGCAACACATTTGTGGCGCTATGTAATGAAGACTATGATTCTCTTCATGTCCAAGTACATTCCAGGCCAGGTTCTCAGTGGCACCTTCTTCAGAGTTCTTTCTCTCTCCGCTAAAATATGATATTCCAGAGAAAAAGAAAAAGTAAGCCATTTTTTGCCATTCTATCTTGTAATTCTAAATATCAATCCAAATAAAGGATTTGTTCTCTCCACAAGTCAATAATCAGTATGTTCACTGAGAAATCTGCAATACTTACATAAAAATCTACTATGAAAATAATTATAGCACCATTTTAGATCATGCTTGGAATTGGTGGGTGTATGATATATGAGAGAGAGAGAAAGAAAGATAACATATCACACATTCTTGATGGGCATATGCCATGTATTATACACAGCTGAATAAAACCTACCCAGGTAGAGAGAAGGTACTCCTTGGGGGCATTTGTTGAACTAATTTGCAAATGTGTAGAGTGAACAGATCTGAATTCTAAACTTCTTAGTTCTACCCTCAGTGGTTTTTAACAGAGCCAAATGAAAGTTGAATGATGGGAAAGGTTTTCTATGTGTTTTTATTAGCTCTGAAAGATAATCACCCTTTGACTCCAGTTAGGGTCTATGGGCATTTTTATTTTCTTGGTCAGTTGGCTGGGGAAAGGACAGCTCCAGTAGAAAGGTTGATACCTCACGGTCCTTACCCCCTTTTCAGGAGCTGCTCTGTATATTTTTAAAGGAAATAGAATTGTCGGAGATTCTCACTTTGTTTTTCAATATTTTCTTTAAGAGAGAAAGAAGACTATAACCCATCCTCCACTTGTTTTTATTTATTTACTTTTCTCCTCCTGGATTGAGAAAGGATATGAGGAAACTTACTTTCACAGAGATAAAAATGCAATTTAAAATATTTAGAGGAGGAAATAGCAAAGAGAAGATTCATTCACTTTTTAACAACTATTTATAGAGTGCCTACTGAGTGCTCAGAATTGGACTAGGCAATAAAGATACAATGATAAACCAAACAGTTCTTTGTATGGAGCTCACAGTCTTAAGGGAAAAACAAAATATTTATCAAATAACCACACAAATACATGGTGCTAAATGTTGTTGGCAAATAACCACACAAATACACAGTGCTAAATGTTGTTGGAGGGAGAATGCAATAAATTATGATCTCAGCTCAAGGGAAGGAAGATGCATATGATTATCTTTCCCTACAGTCTAAGGATGAACCACTTTTGGAGGGTTCATGGGGTGATTGGGAGAATGGTTGAAGTAGCTGAAGCAGGCTGGAAATAGTGGATGCCAAGCCAGGGCAGGACTTGATGCCTTTGAGGAACAGAAAAGTGCCTGAGGTGGGAAGTAGAGGGAAGACTGAGGCTGGAGGGGGCATGGGAGCCAGCTTAAGCAGCTGCTTTGGAAAGGCATTAACAGGAGAGGAGGTGACTAGATTTGTTTTGATAATGAAATCAGGAGAGATAAAATGAACTTGGAGCTCAAGTGAGTACATGAAATTTAAACTGTACAGTTTCATGTGTTAGATATTGGGGGGGATGTCACAATTTGGAGAGAGAAAAGCAAGAAGGTATCTAGCAGTGGATGGGGAGAAGAGATATCATTCAGTCTGGGTTAGGAGGCTCCCCACAAGGCCCTGTGGGCCCTGTGGAGGGCTGGGGCTTCAATTTATGGGTTTCTTCAGTGGAAGTGATATTAGTGCATTAGAAGAAATAATTTTATTCCTATTTTTCAATCAAGCTACAGGAAAGTGAGATCCAGAGAAACAGAGTGGGTTGTCCAAAGTCACACAACATGGGCATGCAGAGTAGACTCTTTATCCCTAGCCAAGGTATCTTTCTACTGTGCTGCTTTCTATGCCCCAAATGAATGATTCATACCATTAACATAATTTCATAGAAAACTTAATGACTTAACTTTTTTTTTTAATTTCAGATAAATGTGAGGGTATAAACAATTAGATTGCATTTGTTAGGTGTCCTGCACCCAGGAGGTGAGCCATATACCCATACATTGTGCTCGTTAAGTAGGAGCACACCAATGCCCTCCTCGCTCCATTCTTCTCCCACCCCAAATCTTAAATTGAATTGAGTTTTTGTCTTGAGTAGGTGTGAAATAGATTGTCTACTGGCTTCATATTACTATTGAGTACATTGGATTTTTGCTTCTCCATTCTTGTGATGCTTTACTAAGAAGAATGTATTTCAGCTCTATCCAGGTTAATACAAAAGATGTAAAGTCTCCATCTTTTTTATGGCTGAGTAGTATTCCATGGTTTATTAATCCATTCCTGGGCATTCAGATTGTTTCCACATCATGGTGTTTATAAATTGAGCTGCAACAAATAATCTAGTACAAATGTCATTATAATAAAATGATCTTTTTTCTTCTGGGTAGATATCTTATAATGACATTATGGGATCAAATGGAAGGTCTACTTTTAGCTCTTTGAAGATTCTCCACACTTCTTTCCAAGGAGGCTGTATTAGTTTGCAGTCCCACCATCAGTGTAAAAGTGTTCCTTTTTTTCCACATCAGTGCCAGATCTACAGCTTTGGGACTTTGTGATATGAGCTATTCTCACTAAGGTTAGGTGATATTTCAGGGTGGTTTTGATTTGCATTTCTCTGATGATTACGGATTAAAAATATATAATACTAGGTGATAAAATTAGGTTCTAAAACACTGGGTAAAAAAGCTTTTAATTATGTAAATACATTTCCATATATTTCTACAAGTTTCCATATTTACATAGTAAAAAACGTAGATGAATATGTATCAAGACATTATTTTATCTGAGTGGTTGAATTATGAATAGGTTTTATTAACTTCTTTATTTTCTTTTATATTTTCCAAAATTTCAACAATAAGAATATATTAACTTTTAAAATTATTAAACATAATTTTAGATTGCAGATATTTTCCTGTCTGATAAAAATTTCAGGAAAACTAAATATAGCATAACCAAAGAAATCCTACTGCAAGTACAACACACAGTTTATATGTATTTAACTGCAGGAGACAATATGTGAACTGTTTGGATATGAATGTACAGAACAAAAAGATTCTGGAAAAATACAAATTTAACCTATGTGGGAGCTGAGGTTGCTTGTAAACTAATAAAGAATGAACAAGGAAACAGGTTTTCATTTGTAAACATTGATTTCGTGAAACATACTTTGAAATGAATGGGAGAGAGTCCCAACCCAGGGTAGGTTCTCTCCAATCTCTTTCTCTCTTTTCTCCCCCATTGAAAAAAAATGCTCCAATGTTTTTGCACTTCTGTTTTCCTTTAACTCATCACATAGTTACTCAGAGAGATAGGAAGGTCTGGGTTACTGGGGGGGAACTTGAGATGCTCTGGAAATTTCAGAGGGAAGTAACAATACCAACAGGTAACCTTGGGCCACAGCCTGTTTTAGATCACCTCATTTATTCCCTACCACACTAACC
The DNA here is from genome assembly GCA_963574575.1 of Galagoides demidoff. Classification (NCBI taxonomy): domain Eukaryota; kingdom Metazoa; phylum Chordata; class Mammalia; order Primates; family Galagidae; genus Galagoides; species Galagoides demidoff. The sequence goes on from CAUYQV010130079.1 coordinate 36,312, forward strand.
CTACAGCCTAGAAGAGATAGAAACATGTACCCCACACTTACATTGTACAGTAAATGACACGCACTCACACATACATTCCAAATCTTCAAAAGCAGTTTTTAAATAATTCTATTTCCCAAAGGAGGCATCTTTCCTTCTTATCCTCAGGCACTGACCACAACTATATCTTATTTAATATCCGTCTCTCTACTATGAATATGGCAATGTGGCAGGAGCCCTCTCAGGGACCTAGATAACCATTTCCCTCTGCCCATCAACACAGAGGTTGGCCCAGAACAGAAAGGAATTTTCCCCTTGACTAGGGTACAGCTAGCCTCTTTGCCAGTGGGCTCTTTTCTGTAGAACAAGTGGCTTCATAAGTTCAGGTTGGACCTCCTGAGAATTGATAGGTCAGGACCAGGGGCCAAGCCTGGGGCATTTAGGTTCAGAAGTGAGTTCACCTCCTGAATATGTTCTGATCTCTGGATGACCTTTATTTTCTAATCACTTTTTGGGTACAGGATCCCACTATGGTCCACACTAGTCTTGGATATCCTCCCCAGGAATAGTGATGACTACCATGATGATGACGCTGATGAGGATCATGGTGGTGGGCATCACTTCTTGAGTGCTTTCTATGATCACATTAAATCATCTGATCCTCATAGCAGCTCTAGTATGAAGTACTATAAACATACCATTTGCAGAGGAGAAAGAGTGAAAGAGGTTGAGTAACTGCCTAAATTAATGCAGTTAATGAAATGGAGATGTGGCATTCCAGGTGTGTCTGACTCCAGAAATCCTGCTTAATCAAAATGGCTACGGAAAACCTGGAGCGATGGAGGTTGAGTGGTGATTGAGGGATGCTCTGGGTGCTAAGAATTCTGTCAGGAAAGAGTAGAAGAAGTGGGGGCGGGAGGACTTGTGTTTTGATAATAGAGCCCTGGGCATATTTGTTCACATTTGAGGAGGAGGAAATACTAGTAGGGAAGATGTTGAAAATCCAGGAGAGAGAGGGGATTGTTGATGACTCTAAGAAGGCAGCAGAGAAGCGGGCCAGGAGGAAGCAAACTTGCTAAGGCTTTCTGGACTTGCTGTTCTTGATAATGTGGGGCATTTGCTTTGTTCTGTTCCTTATTGTCTCTCTCAGCAAGCAAATCATTCCATCTCTGGACGAGCTGTGTGCTGAGCCATGCATTATTATTACAGAACTTCATTACTTAGCCTACATATAGGTTGAGTCTGTATTCGGCCATATGCTTACTTACAAGGAATTTTATGACAAAATCTCATCAGGATACCTTTTTTGGCACAGATATCCAGTGTTTAAAATTTAAAAAACAAATTTTATCGTGGATGCTTGAGGTTTATAACATAACATAATGTTGTTGTTAGATAGTAAAGACGGTTACTATAGTTAAGCAGATTAACATACATATTATCTCATGTGGTACCTTTTGTGACAAGAACAGCTAAAATCAGCTTATTTAACAAAAATCTTTAATACGATTTTATTAACTTTAGTCCTCATTTAGTATATTAGGTCTCTAAACTTGTTCATGCTACTTATCGGCCATTTTATATCCTTGGATTTACATTTCTCCATTTTCTCCCCTCCTCACTGTCTGTGGTAACCACTGTTTTATTCTCTATCTCTGGGTATTTGAGCCCTTTTAAAAGTATAAATATTCCTCATATAAATGGGATCATGCAATATTTTTCTTTTGGTATCTGGGCTATTTCACTTAGCATAATGTCCTTTGGGTCCATCCATGTTATGGCAAATGGCAAGATCTATTTTATAAGGCTGACTAATTTCATTATCTATCTGTCCATCTACCTACCTACCTACCTATATCACATACTCTTTATCCATTCATCTGCTGATGGACATTTAGGTTGTTTCCACATCTTGGCTATTGTGAATAGTGCTACATTGGACATGAGAGTGCAGACATCTTTATGAGATGGTGCAAACCCAAATAGGGATTGCTATGGCAGTTTTATTTTTAATTTCTTTAGGAATCTCCATCCTGTTTTCCATAATGCATGTGTCAATCTATATTCCCACCAACAATGTACTAGAGTCTCCTCTATTCCCTTGCCAACATTTGTTATTTCTTACTTTTTGATAATTGCCACTTTCATAGATGTGAAGTAATCTCTCATAGTGGTTTTAATTTGCATTTTCCTGGTAGCTAGTAATGCTGAGCATCTTTATATGAGGTAACTTATAGCACTGAGAGAAGATTCCTCATTTATAAAAAAGATACTTTTTTTTTCTGACAATAAAAATTATCCTTTAGGATCTCTGAGGAGCTGACTCACTCTTTCTACCCTGTGTCTTCATGGAAATCACCCATCCCATGAGAAGTGGGGACCTCTGCCCTCTGAGTTTTCATCCTGATTCCAAATGCACTGCTGAAGTGGCATTGCTTTCTTTGCTATTAACCATGGGTTTTCTGACTCTTCTGGAGGGTCCTTTTCCTGATGGAGGTCAGCAAACTGCAAGGTCTAGCAATGATTGATCTCAGTCTTGCACAGCGTTTTACAAAGCTGAAGTAACAGCAGCCTGAGCCATTGCACAGTAAAAGTGGTTTTATGTTTCCAATGCCTGTCCTAAAGTAGTTTTAGAGGTCAGCGTTGATCAATAAATCATTCTGATCACATGTATCCTCTCTAGGGGCCCATTAGCTGGTGGTGATGACTTAGTCATCTCACCATCAGCTTCATTAGACCAGAAGTCCCTGGGACCACAAGTTCAAATCCCTGTTGAGCTGATGTACCTCTTGGTCCTCCTGAAGTAGATAAATTGAACTTCACATAGTTTGTTGAAAAGAGATTTCTATAAGCCATCATCTTCTGTCCAGTGGCAGTACAATGCTATGACTTTTATTTAAAAAAAAAAAAAAAGGCAAAAAGAGAGACAAGCCTAATCCTATCCTGTAACTTCTCTTTTCATCTAGCTCTCGAATAAGACAGATATATGGCTTCTGGAGTGGCTGGATTCATTTAATTCCTTAAAATCCAATGTCAAGGCAACAATGGCCTTTTGTCGATAATCCCATACCCTTAGTTGTGTGCAGATCGTGTGAGGGCTGGGGAGAGGGAGGCTTTCCAAACTACTGCCTCCCAAACTATAGCAGAGGAATGAACTGGGAACAAAATCAGAAATGAGACTACTGGTCACCATCTTGAAAGGCAATAACAGGATTCCTGTATTTTTCTCCTCGTGCCTTGTGACTGGTAAGATTATCAGGATGGGAGTTACATCAGGGTACCTTATCTTCCTTCTATAGGGCATGTGATAGAGAAGAAGGTGATCTGTAGGCCCAAGGACCTTGTTCACACTGTGCCACATACATATGTATGCTCATCCCAAATTACAAACAGCAGCTAACCATGAATTTTATTTGGATGAGATTATGTCCAAAACTGGAGTCCAAAGGTGTTAGGAATATTCATATAATTGAGATGCTTAGAGTCCTTGTGAAAAGTTCTCAAAAGTCAGTACCTGGTTAATCTTCCAAGACTCCCTAAGAAGCCAACCAAGGGGCAATGTTATCTTCTGGGCTTGTGGATGAGTAAGTGATCCCCAGCTTGTTGTTAGGGACTGCTCATGCATTAGTTTATTTCACTGAACTGTAAAAGGCAAAAGAATCTTTCTGTTCCCAAAGGCTCTTGCCTTTCCTCCTGGCTGCTGCAGAGAAATAAGTGAAGTTTGTTCCTGGAGTTCTGAACAGCTGTGGTCCCCAGCTGTTGGGCCACAGACTTGTACCAGCTTATGGCCTGTTAGGAACTGTACCACAGCACAAGTTGAGCAGCAGGTGAGCAAGGGAACCTTAATCTGTATTTACAGTCACTCCCATTGCTTACATCACTCCCCCTTACCATCCCCCCAACCCTGTGGGGAAATTGTCTTCCATGAAACCAGTCCTTGGTGCAAAAAGATCGGGGACTGCTATAGTGTATAGGGTCCAAGCTTCTTCTTTGTCTCTGTGTGAAGGAGTTTCTCCACCTCAAGAGGTAGCCAGTGGGCAAAGCAGTGAGAGATGCTAGCCTAGGAAGTCTGGGCCTCTCTCTATGATGGGGCAGGCTGAGATTCCCAAGGTCACTCGGTGATTTGCAGCCAGAGTGGAAATCACTCCCCAGGTCCCCTGACTCGGCGTCCAGCTCTCCATCTGTTAGACCATGCAGACTCCTAACCGCCAGAGAGACACACTCAGGACACTTTAATTTCAGAGTTTGATTCTATGTCTATTTTTCAGCTATTTGCTGCAACATTCTGGGAAAGTCAGGTTTAAATTTCCTACAATCCAAATCATTTTCTAGTTTACTTATAAGTGATTCTGAAACAGTTGGCCCTGGAAAGCTGACAACTTGATAAAATGTATCTTTCAAATCAACCCAGTACTGCCTTTATATATAGTTAAATCATCCAAATCCAGGGTGCAGAGTTAAGAAACGGAGATCTTCTGTTCTCAGGCTGCTGTCACTTTGGGTAAGAAAACACAGAGAGTTATGTTCGCTTACGCTTACTCAACTGCGGTCTCTCGGGAAAGAAATAAGCACTCGCTTTTGGCAGGTTTATCTCCTTTTAGCCAATAAGAAATGGTTTCTGCAGTGATGTGCATTGGACAAAGGTGGTTTGGGGAGGCTTAGTGTCAAAACCAGCAGCCAATATAATGTTGATGGAGAAAAGATTATATATATATTTATTATTATGAAAGTTGGAGGACTGAAGAGCAATCCTGAGCATTCAACACCAATGATGACAGTTTCTATTGCTTTAAAAAATAGATTGATTTATATTTGAACTGATGTGGCATTTATTCATGACACCAAACTGGGACTGATGTGACACACCTGGTTCCTTCCTGCACCATTCCAGACTCCCAGATGTGGAGGCTCCTGTCATTCTGCTGCCCTAGGGTTGCATCCCACCCTAACATGAAAAAAAATAGGGAATCATTTCAAAACATCTACATTTACAATCATGTAAATGTCAACAAAAGGGTTTTGATGTATTTCTATTTCAGAGTAAATCAGTGAAATGAAATCAATGTATTCATGAATGTATTCTCATACTGTTACTGTAATTGACTGGTAATTAAAGGATTAATTAAAAGAAAGGAACCAATACAGTGATTAAGCTGTTTTTTTTAACTTCCAACAGCCTAAGTAAAGTTGCGGTATGACTTGTTCAGTTTTTTCCCTTTCTCTTTGTGTGATGCTTGTTTTCCTGAAGAGTAGAAATGGAAAATCAGTATGTTGTTGAGTCCCATAGCATCCTGGCAAGAGTGCAGTGCCACAATCAGCCTTTAGGGATAAAGGGGGCGCACTTGAACCAACAAGAGATCAGATCAGGCTGCTGTCACTTTGGGTAAGAAAACACAGGGGCAAGAGATCAGATGGACACCCTTGACACTAGTAGTAAGGGCGACAGCTAGCTAATTCAATATATTCTACCACCTACAATGTTCCTAAGTAAGTATACGTAAACATAAATAGTACCAGTTGGAAGTCTGACTATTCCTTGGTGATGATTGGCTCTAAGACTATCGAGAAATGGTACTGTAAACACAATGAATGTTGCACATGATTTGTGGGCTGTTTAGCCAAAGATTTCAGAACAGAAACATTAATCTGGTGAAGTCATTGAAAATCAAGTTTAAAAACCTGTGTTTCCTGCTCTCTCCAGTTGCTTCACGACTGTGCTCTCTCCTGGCCACATACCCGAGCAGGGCATGTGAAATAGTGACTAGAATCTGGGTTCAGGAGTCGGGAGACTCGGGGTTGTATTCTGGTTCCACTTCGCTTTATGGCCTTAGTTTATAAGTTCTCTCAGTCCTAGAATAATAATACCCATTGAGGTTTTTATAGAATAAAATCAGTAAAAATACAGCTTTTTGCTTCGTTACTTGCACACTGAGTGCTCGGTTAGCAGCACTTTTACTGTTATAGGTGCTTTACGTGTCTGAAAATTATATCTAAATTCATTACCACAAAAGATCCTTAGGGGCAAGGCTGATGCCTGGGTCTTCTCACCAGCACTCTGCACATTGCTAATAGCTGCTATATTTTGTTGAAGTTAATTGGATTAGAAATTGCAGCCATGTTTAGAACCGTTTTCTAGTTTAGATGACCCTGAGTGAAATATGAATTCATGCTTTTCTTTTATGCAAAGGCTCTGGGGGTGAGGGTGGGGTCTTCTGTCCAAGTTGAAAAGAAGACAATGATGAAGAATGATGATGGAGGAAGAGAATGATACTTCTGCTGCAGTGGATGTACCAATGAGTGTCCTGGTTCACAGCACAGTAATCTTTACATCCGTGGTTGCAAATCTAGGGAAACCCAGCACAGTGGAGGAGCTCGCTGTGTGTCTATAGTAATCTCAGGGCACAAAAATAGTAAACTAGTTCAGCACGCTCCATTCAATTGATACCACATGCTGATTCATGCTCTAAGTTGGATGGATGGAATTTGTGCAAGAGAGGTGGACCTGTGGTGTAAAATGACCCCAGTACACAGCTTCTCGCCTTTCTCCTGTGAAACAACCACATCTGAAGGTGAAAGTTGAATAGTGACTCTCTTAAATGACTGATGTGGGCAATGAGTAATAAACTGATCTCCTACCCATGCAGGCAAAACAAGATCAGGTTAAAGATAAAGCATCCAGGGTTTGAAAGGAACGGGCCAACTTTTGAAAAGAAATGATAATTCCAAAGCAGTATTTCTCTTGCTGATTCTCTTTTGAGGACTCCAGTACTAAGGACTATTTTTTTTTCCTGGTAGTGGGAGAGAGCAACTTTTTGTGGGAGAAAAGAGATGAAAAAGACATTAAAAATCTTTTGCTCTAAAAATACCTTGCTTTCCAAAGTTCTATGGAAATGGTGAAAGTGATTTTCATTTGGGGGGAAAAGGAAGGACAACAAGGGGGTGATTTGTTGTAGACCATCGTAGGAGACTGTAATTTCCATTTAGGAAAACTCAACTTGAAAATTGTAAGCTCTGAAGCTGCAAATACCTTTGAAAAACTTTGCTAGCAAATCTACATCAAATACATATTCTGTAGAATTTGTCTTAAGCTGGTTGCACGTGTATTGTGTTTTACTTTTGGGGCAACTACATGTTACAAGCAGGTGCATTAAATGAAGGACACTCAGTTTTAAAATTTACGATATAATTCAGTGATTTTTTCCCCCATTTCCAAAAGATGTTTATTATGATTATAACAATGTAAACATCATGCCCCCTAATTTTAAAAAAATTTCTGATTAATACACGTATGAGGGTACATATGATTAGGTTGCATTTGGAAGGTAAAGTCTGAGTTGTACTTGAGTCCTCACCCAGAAAGCACACCATATACCCATGCACACTTCCTGCTGGATGGGAACTTATGGTAATTCAGAGATCTTACTGTTAGCCCCTAAGCTTTCTAAAAAGAAGACAGACTTGGGAGGGAAATATTTATTTTAAAAGTTAACCTATAATTTAACTTTTAGTATGAAAATTTGATTGTATAATTCAGATAAAATGTATCCATAATGACGTGCAAACACTGTTCTACCAACCACCACTATTAAGCAATATAATGTGACCTATAGTTTAAAGCCTGAGGCTCTTTCTTTGAACAAATTCCCTTCCTTACTTTCAAAATGCAACACCTGTCTTGAATTTGATAGGTCACATTACTTCTCATATTAAAGGGCTCCTTTTCCAAAAATACATATTAAGTTCACATTTTGGCTGATAGGGACACAAGGACCTAAAGAAATGTTTGTATCCTGCTCTCAATCACCAATAAAATCCAGATGGTGGGTTTCTTGCCTACAGCAGGCATATAGCATGAATAACAAAGGAACGTATGTACTGTGTTTAAGATTAGCAGATTATGATAGCAAACATGCATTTGGCAAAAAGCCGTCCTAACTTCAGACCCCAATTAGATCACTTAGTGAGCAGAATCATCATCAAAGATTGAATGAGCGTTTGTTGACTTTTGAGACTCTTCCACCATTCAGTAGTTATTTTGCAAGTTCATGTGATTTTTGCCCTCTTAGCCCTGTCTCTAGTGTTCATCACAGCTGTGTCGTTTGTGTCCAGTGCTGCGCTTTAGATTAATTGAGGTAACGTATAAAAGAGCTTAGGAAACTGTAGCGCATGAAATGAATGCGCTTATAATTATTCTGTTATGGATAAAGGAGCCAGAAATTTAAGAAGTACTGGTTGAAGGCTGGTGGAAAAAAATCTCCAACTGGGTTTTGCAAACTAGCTGTTACATAAAGAGGACTGAGTTCTAGATTTTGAGAGTTCTACGGATGGAAGGAATTTTCAAGACAGTTGGGTTCATCCTGATTATTTAAAGATGGGTGATTTAAAGTACAGAGAAGTTAAATAAACTGCTCCAAATCAAGCAAGATTATTCGGGAAGATACAGGAGGAAAACAGCATTCTCAGCCCTGCATCATTGCTTTTCTTTTTCCCTGCGTCCGTCTTCCAGAAAGGGAAGCCAGGGCGGGGTGTCTAGATTTTGACCGTGACCTAGGTAGGTGCCAACACTTTCAGCCGATGTCAAAGGAATGCTTCTGTGTCACTTGGCCAGGCAGCACCAAACAAAACAGCTTTCTTCATCATCAAAGCTTTAAGGATCTTAGCGCTTTCCAAGTTGAGTTTTCTTTTGTCTCTACTTCAAACAAAATAGTCTTTCTTATCCTAGTACCATCAAGTCTGTCTTAGAACTTCTTTGTATTTATTGTAATCTGGGAATATTGTGTTTTACAGCTTGTAAATTAGATATAGAATTGAATACCCGGGCAGAGCACAGAGTGTTAAAAATGTTCAACTCCGGTGGGGGACCCTGAGAGCGGTTAAGGCCTGGTGCATATGATGTTAATATTACATTAAGTGCGGTGCTAGTGCACGAGATGCTTATTGTTAATGTCTGTGGGGAGGATCCGTTCTGAAGATTTCAATTTCAATAAACAGATTACACAGTTCCACCATATACAATTAGGGAGGTGGTAATGAAATGGTTATAAAGTCCCTTGTGAGTCTGTCATCTTTTTTTTAATTTTGTAAATAACATCAGGAGCATTCTAGGGGGAAGTGCTTATGCATTTATTTATTATTGATTTTTTAAAAATACATTTAACATTACTAGTTATTGCAAATCCCATCTCAGTGAGTTAAAGAAGATAAACTATTTCTAGATTATTAAATGCTGAATGTATAGGGAATTGTGAAGTGGGAGCCTTCATATAAATATATTAAATATTAATGAATGGTAATTGTAAGAAATTAATTTACAGCTACATTTACTTTACAAATAAAACCGTTTTCGGATTTTGCCTTTTTGTGGCTACACAGTATGTGTTTTAAATACATCCCTGTAGCTAATGGTTTGGACAACTACATGTGCTTACAGCTAAAATCATGTAGACCGTCAGAGAATCAAGTGATGTTAACATACACTCTTTCAACAGGCAGCTAATTGTCAGAGGGCTAACTTCAATAAGCTGCCCAAGTTTGGGGGGGGGCCCTAAATGGTTAACTGTCATTCCTTCTGTAGACTATAATAAAGCAGTAAAAATGAGTGCTGGATGGTGTGCCGCCAATATATCTCCTTGGAGTAAAATGCTTAATATAGTAGACAGAAATTCAGGATGTAGCCATTCGTCAGGGAGCTATACAGCTAGGGAAAGAGCAGGGGTTTGAAACAGACTGTCTGGATTCCATTTTTGTGTAACCCCTCTGAGCTTTAGTTTCTTCATCTGTAGAATGGGAGCATTGATAATTACTACTACTAATAATTACACTCTTTCTAAGGTGTCATGGGGATGATCCCTGTGCTCAGTAATTGTTAGCAATTTTTAAAAGCCATTCTTTGTTCACTTATACATTCAGTAAGTAATTATGAAATATTCTACCTGGCAGGACTGAGGCCACACGGGTGAATAGCATTCCTCAAGTTTCACAGACTTTGCCAAATTTTTAGACATGATTGAGGACTATCAAGAAATTTAGATATTATAGTAGTCAGCTTTTTCAGAGAGGCAGAACCCATAGAGACATGGATACACAAGATGGATTTATTAGGGGAATTAGCTCACATGATTATAGGAGGCTGAGTCCCCCTGTGGGGGGCAGCAAGCAAATTCACCTTTTCTCTGCCTCTTTGTTCTATCTGGACCCTCAGCCAGTTGGATGGCTCCCATTCAAGTTGGGTGAGGACAGATCTTCCTTACTCATGATGTCCACTGATGCAAATGCCAATCTTTTCTGGAAACACCCTCACAGACATCCCCAGATATCCAGCCTTACCAGCCTCCTGGGTATCCCTTAGTCCAGCCAAGCTGACACCTGAAATTAACTGTCACTGTTACTCTCCGCCAGTGCCACATTATTACTTTTATAGGGTTATGTTCTTAAGTTTTCTGTCTTATCTTTCATTGGCACTTTATAATTACTGGAGGAAATAACAAGTGCTCTTTCTTTCTCTGTCTTGTCCCAATGTCCAAATCCATTCTCTAATACTCATCCAAGAAGAGGTATTAGACACAAATCTCCCCCAAATCTAAGCAACATGGAAAATCTAGATATGATGGACCCATTCACAATTCGTTGTCCAAAGACTTACACTTTTATAGCTTTCAGTGCCATCTTTAATTTCTATGTAGTCTTTTCTTAAGGATTGAAATGCACATACTTTTCAGTTTGGTCAACACATAAGCATATTTAGCTCAATACAGATAATTATTGCAGTTACTCTGTGCAAAGCATCACAAGAAAAAATGTATAGAACAGATACTGCAGTGTGTGTTATACTAGACAGTCGAGTTAGAAGAGGCAACAAAAAGAAAGATGAGGATAACAGAGAGGAGGAAGGATGGAACAAAGGAAGGAAGGAAAAAGGACATGGAAAAAGGAAGGGAAGAAGTAAATGAGACAGTCAAAACTGGGAGTTTTACAGGAAGAGGGAGTTTGGCAACGAGAGGGAGCAGAGATGTGAGGAGAGAAATAAGGCGGGGTGGAGAGAGTGAAAAAAATATCTACTTAAACTTGTCAGAAAGGAGAAGGCAGACCAGCGATTCTCCACCAGAAAGACTTCCCAGAATCTCTGGATGGCAGAGAGCAACTTAGATAAGCCAGTCCCCACTCCTGAGGGCCCCTATTCCAGTCTTTGGTGTCTCTTCCTGTGTCCACAGAAGCTGAATGAGCAAGGAAGACTGAAAAGTAGGAGTGAGGAATGAGGAACGTATCAGGAAACACAGGAGAGGACAACGTCCCAGAAAAGGAGAGGCTTTCTGAAGGAGGCTGGGGCTAGTGTGGGGCATGGGCATAGTCCTTGGCACACAGTCAACACTTAATAAATGCTGGTTATTCAAATCATCCATAAATTCTGAATGGAGCATCCAGGAATACTGAGAAAAGGTGAATGGATTCTATACTTTCAGTAAACTGGTGGTTGAAAGCTTCTTTCAGTGCTTGGGGGGAACAGTTATAGGAGACAACCTTCTAGTTCTTTCTGTACCATCAACACTCCTAGCTACTTTAACACAGTGTCTCCAGCTGGCCTCTCTGCCCCACGCACAACTCCGTTCCCCAGCTGCCTTGATCTATGCAAACACTTCAGATTGTGTATATTGCCTTGGGGGCCTCTGCTTCTTTATTGTGACCTGATATTCATCAAAAACTGGCCTCATATCTTCCTGGTTCCAAACTTTGGCTCCAGCCCATTTCATGTTCCTAAGCTGAAACCCTACCTCACCATAATCCTTCTTTTGAAATCAGTGTATTTCATGAAGACTTTGTTGATTCATTCTTTGGAATTGGTTTCTTCCTCTAACTTGCCTCTATGTAAAACACCTATGATATTCTATTTGGTACAATAGTTGTGAACTTGTAAGTCTCCCTGCTAGACTCAGGCCTTTTAAGGGGAGTACCCAAAAGGTTGGAAGTAACCAGAGTATAATTCTCGTCATAGAATCGGTGAGAACATTACCCTTTTTATGTGCCTTCTTGGGTGCCTAACACAGTGTTTTGCATGTATTAGCTTGTTAAATAGATGTTGAAGTTGTGACAGACCTTGATAGCTTTCATTAACATTTTAGCCTTCATACTCTGTGCACACAGAGCGATTAATTCTTTTTTGTTTGTTTGTTCTGAGACAGAGTCTCACTATGTCACCCTTGGTAGAGTGCCATGGCATCACAGCTTATAGCAACCTCAAACTTGGGCTTAAGTGATTCTCTTGCCTCAGCCTCCCAAGTAGCTGGAACTACAGGTCCCCGCCACAATGCCTGGCTATTTTTTTGCTGCTGCAGTTGTTTTAGCTGGCCCAGACCAGGTTTGAATCCCCAACCCTTGGTGTATGTGGCTGGCACTGTGCTCAGGCGCCAAGCCATGGAGTAATAAATTCTAATGAACATTCTGGGTCAGACCATCAGAACTGTGAAAGCCTAGAAGAAACAAATGCAAAGGATAAATTACAGGAGAGAACTACCACATCTTAGTTACCTGTTACAGTCCAGCACCATCTATTCCTGACAACAATCTCTGAGACTGTTTCTTTTCTCTTTTATTCCCCTCTTTTCTCTTTCTTTACTCTGCTAGCATTTATCTTCACAAATCTTTCAATGGGTAGATGGTTTAATGCCTTACACTCCACGTTGTACTTTAGCTCTTCAGAACATTCACATGCATCTCATTGAAACGGATATGCTACTTGAGCCACTTCCATCTGCCTTCAGTGTATTTCTTTGTTCTAACCCAGTCTCACTTCTGTAAAGGTTAGTAGAATTGTGGCACTAAAATTCGGCATTTCCTCAGTTTTTCAATCTGCCAAAGACAGCTGTATGACAGATTCGTTGGTATAGGTATTAACCCTGCCAGGCAGATCCATGCTGGTGTCTGTGTTTCATAGATGAGAAAATAGCAGCCTGGGGAGGTCAAGCGATTTGCTCAAGGCAGCTGACTTGGGAATGGCCCCAGCAGACCCATGAGGTATCTTTCAAATCCTCGGAGCAAAGCCGTGTGGGTGTTACTTGGCTCACGGTCCCCCTGGCCCGTGACAGGTGCCTGTCTCCCCACGTTTCCCAGATACAAAAGCAGTGCTTTGGGAAACCAAGGAAGGATGTCAGGGGACAAAATGATGAGGAATACAGAAGACAGAATAGGAGGTAGACAGCTTCGCACCTGCTTAAGACCATTTTGCCATGATATTTAGGGATTAGGAATTGGGTGTCTTCCTAGATGACGTCATCTTGTGCACTGGTCATCTTCGTCAATGTCCATTTAGCCTGCATGGTGCTGGAATGCTAGCCTTCAGACAGAAAGCAGAGCCCTTGACCCACCATCCATCACAACACAGGCCTTGGATGGTTTTTTCTATTTGTGTGGATGCCTTTCTGCAGCTCCATCTACACCCTCTCATGGAGTTTCCATGGTGACCAGGAGGCAATTTTATAAGACATGTGGCCAGGGGCTGTGGAGCACAGGGAAGCTAAGTGCATACAGCAGGACAGAAACTTGGTAAATGAAATCACGTGATATGAAAAGGGGTGGGGGGAGGGAGGAACAGGAAGTGTTCGAATAAGACTTAGAAGTGTGTAAAGTAGTTAGGACATTATTGCATTTTAATTTCTATCGAAGGGTGCTCTGTAGAATGGCACATGTTCACTGAGCAGGCCTCGCTGGATGCCAGCTTAAGAAGGTTTTATTACTGGTCATCCTTGTTGCTCTATGTCAATCGATACAATAAAATTCTCCTCCTTCCAAAATAACCCAGTTTCGAGGAAAGAGGTCTTAACTTCTGTTTCCCTCATACAATGAGGTCTTCTTGTACCTATATTTTAGTTTTTCCAAGTTCAGATAGTCTCTGTTTAGCAGATAGATCATTACAGTGCAAATTTGGTATCATGCCTATGGAGCGTGCTTCCCAAAGTGTTTTCCACGGAGCCCCACTTCAGTGGGGTGTTTGTTCATAAGTAACATGCAAAGCTGTGAGTCTGTTGTCAAAAAAGTTAAACAATATGGCTTTCTCAGGGCCAGCATGCCATTGTACTGGCAAATTTTAATATGCCATTATGCTAGTACATTTCTAAATGGGGGGGATAGTCATTATTTCCCAGACTTTTAAATTTATTTTTAAAGCATTTTCCCTAGAACATATCTTGATATTACTCAGAAAATGAAAGCCTTAGGTAACACTGGTACAGGGCCTGGGTTTTCTAGGCCTGATGACATCATTTGTTGTTTGTTGTATCATTAGAAGGAAGATTGGGGCAGGAAACAAAGTAGCCCCCTTGTAACTGAGTGTCACCCCTATTTCTCTCAGTCATAGCAGTAACACTGTGACAGCACCTTGCTTAGCGTCTGAAATTTGGCATTAATGCTACACCAGTGTGTGTTTAACCCCCTTTCCTTAATCAGAGACAATTGTGAATGCAATGTGTCTGAAAGGGCAGGATCAAAGAGAATCTGACAGGGTGACGTGAATATCAAGCTCTGACCTACTTAGGGAAGTTGAATGGACAATTAATTAGACAATTTCTAAAAAGCTCCCAAGAATCATGTCTAAACCATTAATATTGATCAGAGGCTCTGCGTTAATTCCTGTGTTTGAATCTTTGGTAGAGATAAGTTAGCTCCCATTGGAGCTAAGGAAGATGTGGAGAAGTTTCTAGGAGCACGTGGAAGTGATAGAACAGAGAACGAGGCATTGTGAGTGGGAAATAGTCTCAATAGAGATGCAGCCTTGGGACGGGTCACATGTATGAGGCGACTTCATCAGCCAAGTCCCTTTTTTTTGGCAATTTTTGGCTGGGGCCAGGTTTGAACCTGCCACCTCCGCTGGCACTCTACTCCTTGGGCCACAGGCGCCACCCTTGGCCAAGTCCCTTAAAACCCCTCTTGGTTTCAGTTTCAGTTTTCAAATACATTAGTTAAATTAGTCCCACTACTGGATATATTTCCGGTGGAAATGAAATCAGTATATCAAAGAGATACCTGGGATCCCATGTTCATAATAACCAAATAATGAAAGAAAACTAAGTGTCCACCAGTAGGTCAGTGGGTAAGAAACTATGGTGCTTATACACACTGTGGAATACTAGTCAGCCTTGAGAAAGGAAATTCTACCATTTATGACAATGTGGATGACCCAGGAGGACATTATATTAAATGAAATAAGCCAGGTACAGGTCACCAGAGGCTGGGGTGGGAGTGAGGGGTGAGGACTGGAAGATGTTGTTCAAAGGATACAACGTTTCAGTTAGATAGGAGAAATAAGTTCAAGAGCTCTACTGTACAACTCAGTGATCACAGATAACGACAATGTAATGTGTACCTGAAAATTGCTAAGAGAGTAATTGTAAGTACCCTTATCACAAAGAAATGATTACTATGTGAGGCCATGCACATGTTAATTAGCTTGATTTAGCCATTCTACAGTCTGTTTGTATTTCAAAATATCATGCTGTACACTATAAATATATACAATTTTATTTGTCAATTAAAAAAAATAAATAGGCCAGGCACAGTGGCTCCAGTCTGTTAACGGAACTTTGGGCTTTGGGACGCCAAGAAAAGGGGATCCCTTGAGGCAAGGAGTTCAAGACCAGCCAAGCAACATAGTAAGATCCTATAATTTTAGAAAAGAAAATAATAACAAGCATGCTGGCAGGTGCCTATAGTCCCAGCTACTTGGGAAGCCAAGGTGGAAGGATTGCTTGAGCCCAGGAGTTGGAGGTTACAGGGAGCTAGGACTATACAACTGCATTCCAGCCTGGGTGACAGAGTGAGACCCTGTCTTTAGAAAACTTAACCAATTCGATAATTAATTAATTTTCAAAAACAATGTTTAAACCATTAATATTTTCCACCATTTTTCCTTCCCACATGATTTTTCAAATAAAGTGGTTTCTATAGAACAGATAAAGGCCTACTTTTGAGGGTTAAAATAGGGCTCAGAGTTCCTCCTACTCTGGTGCCCCTCCTCCTGCTGGGACTTGGAAGCAGGACTCTGCTGAGCAGGGTGTAAATCCACTGCTCCCTAAGGTTCCTGTTAACAATAAGACTCTGTGCTTGCTAAGTTCTGATTTGTGATGGGTGCAGTGTCAGGTGTGAAGGGACACCACGGAGACGTTCACCCCCACAGCTGCTCGTGGCCATCAGTGTTTGCACTGAAGCAGGGCAGAGCTCACACAAAGAGGTATTTCTATGAGTAGAGTCCAATGTTGGGGAAGCCGGGGATAAAGCGTGTGGGCCCCAAAAGTGCTCAAAGGAGGAGATGCAGATGAGAAGGGAAAGCTAAATCGCCTCTCCTAAAGTTGAAGGTGGACGTTGATCAGGAATTTTGTATCTGAAAGTTATTTCCCTATGGAGGGCTTTACAGAGACGTCAGTCATCTGGTAAACCAGGTAAGGCTTTCTCACCCTGTTCACTCCATTCCCAAGCCCACGGTTAGGAACATTCTGTATGGTCCCACTCTTCCTTCTGTTAATATTAACTACTGTGCCATTCATTATTCCTACTTCTTTGAAGTCATCCTCGGCCTATTTATTTAAATTATGCAAAGAGTTTGTATTTCATAAGATTACAACTTCCCCAGGATCAATGATGAAGTCACACTTCCTGGGGGTGTGGGCCAGTCAGCCCACCCTGACTGGCAGCAGTGTTTTCATAAGGCTTTTCCATCCTGACTAGAATCTAATGCCCTTGATTAAAAGGCAGCCGCATTCCCCACCCCTGCTCATTGTTAAGTAGTGTCCCAGATGGACTAACTCCTTCATTTGTTAACCCTTTTAAGCCAGGCTGAGGCTGTGTGTTTGGTGCGTTTAACAGGATAAAAAGTCATTGAACTTGAGGACCTGAAAACATCTGCAGGATCGTATAATCTACCCCATCCTATCTCATTTTGTACGAGTGAATAGGGAACAGGGCAGAGGCAGAGATAAGAAAAGCGATGTGGCCAACACTTACAAGCTTTATAACCTTTGCAGCGTGCCAAGCAAGTGGGCGTACGTGTTAATGCTTTGTGTAATATCGGGTTTAATTTTCTGATAACACTGCCAGGAAGGAGTAGTAGCCTTACTTTGCAAATGAGGAAGTTAAGGGGCACAGAGTTTAGAGAACTTGTCCAAGTTTCCAAGTTTCCTCCTCCAGGTGTGAAGAGTGGCTACGCTGGACTGAAGCCCTCTGTCTGGCTGGGAGCACATCCTCCTCCCACCTGCCTGTGCCCCTTCCACTCCTGCGGCTGTGGTATTTAGTACCTGCCCCCCCCCAATTTAAACCATTCTTTGCATATTTCAGCATACTGTAGTTCTTCTCTGTGACTCACCAGTTTTAAAATGCAATTTCCATGAAAACATCAACAGCAACCTTTCTATAACAGTAGCTCCGTTCTGGGAAATTGTGTTGCTGTCTGAATAGGCCTGCCCCATGCCTAAATGAGGCTCTTCCTTACAGAGGCGAACACCTCCTACACATTCTATTAAACAGGAACTCTGATTTCACATCTTGTCTGCTACCTCTCATTTAACTTTAAATCCTCGAACGTCTTTGCTCGGAGTTCTAATAGACATCACAGTCGATATCTCTTCAGTTGTAAGATAAGTAAATGATGCATTAATCAGAACTTGGCAGCTCACTTTGTGAGGGTTTGCAGGGTGGGCATCCACCAGTACACCTGTGGAGAACCAACAGACATTAAATCCCAAGTTAACGAGCCCCGCTTGGGCATCCCTTGTACCATGCCTGTAGCAGAATCCACACGCCTTAGGAGTTTCCTCTCTGTATCAGACGGACTAGTTCTTTCCTTTTCTTCTCTTACCTCTCGCACCAAGACCAGGCCCCTGCATTATTTACTGATATTTTAAATGATCTTTATTGATTAGTAATAGTACTCAATTGCTTTAAGTCTGTTTCAAAAAATTATTTAATTAAAATAAGCATTTCTCAAGCAAAGCCCCTGAAATTATTTCTAGACTTATTCTAAGCATTATGCAAGAGGGTAGAATTTTCACACTAGACGGGAGCATTCTGACACTCGTTTAATTAAGTTCACGCACAGCTGAGAACCAGCAAAGACCCCTGTAGCACCAAAGGCCGCATTAACCAATTTTGATCATACTTCCGTACTGGATAGCTCTGAGACGACCTCCTTGTTGCTGAATCCTGTGGACCTGACCCAGTCTGCACTGTCTTGACTCTGCCATGGTAAGTAGGCGCTTTGGGTCATTTCTATCACTTCTCCTTTGCTTTCGTAACATCATTCTCCTGCTAAACTCTTCCTCTTTTGTAACTGTTGCTGTTGCCACTGGTTTTCTAGCTTCCTCCACCTGACACTTCAACTCTGGTCCTCCAGGAGGTTCTGTCCCTAAACTCTCCCTAAGTGATATTCTGTAATCCCAAGGTTCCATTACCATATATGCTGATGACTCCAGTTAATTTTTCTGTCTCAAATCTCTTTTTGGAGTGCAGGAATCATTATCTACCTTTATTCAGACTGGCTCCCCCATCCCTTATACTCACCCTCAACAATGAGCACATTCTCTTTTCTGCACAACTAGTTTTTTCCCTGTTGATTTTGTTGCCATGGTTGTTCCTCTGAGTGATGCCACCATGTGCCCAGTAACCCAAACTTAAAGGACAATTAGTTTGACCTGTCATCTTCCATCTGATGTACCTTTTTCTGTATTAAAGAGGAATGATAGTTAGATAGACCAGATAGTTGATGAGTATAAAAGTATATAAACAGTCATGTTGGTATTTCCCAGCCTGGGATTAGAGGATGATGGAGCTGACTAAGTGAGAATAATTCTTCTTCTTTTTTTTTTTAATATGGAATGCTTCATGAATTTGCATGTCATCCTTGTCCAGGAGCCATGCTAATCTCTGTATCGTACCAATTTTAGTATATGTGCTGCCAAAACAAGCACTAAGTGAGAATAATTCTTAAACTGCCCCATATTTGGTGTAAGTGCCTCCTAGGACCTCACTTGTGCTTGAATTTAGTCACTTACAAATACTTCATGTTTACTGAAAAACCAAAAACCCAACTAATTCAGAAAATGGTCATAGTTCTGAGAAATAAATATACCTTGGAGGTTAATAACTTTCCCCATCATGCAGAGAATTCTTGGTAATATCAGTGACCATGAAATATAAAATTTTGTTCAGGATTTATAAAAAATTCAGTGTCTTCTCCAAAATACATTATTGAGTAAAGAGAAGAGAAGACTAGAAAATAAATTACTTAAGGGTTTTTGTAAGATAAACCTGTTCAACTACCCAAAGTTGCTTATTTGTTCCCTCAGTCTAAACTGAAGACCATACGAGAGAATTTATTTCTGCTAAAATATGAAAGGTTGAAGCTAGACCAGCTGCAAAATGAGTTGCCTAAGACAATGATGCTTTGCATGAGTTCCTGGACCCCTAGAGATTCTGAAGGCAATAGGGGCAGTTCATCAACCATTTTTTTTTATTTTAATAGCTGAATAAGAATTAGCTCATGATAAACAAAAGAAATATCAAAAATTTTGTTGTTAGGCTGAAATTATGTTTTTTCCATGCATTAAGATGCTATCTGTAACTTGGAAGGATAATTGCATATGTTTTGATAAATAAAAATGAGATCAAAGTGTTATCAATGTTAAAGTTTATTTGGCATCAAAATGTTCCAGGACACAGATGCTTATGATAAAAAAGTAGTTAAGATTTAGGTGGAGGAAAAACCTGGGAACCTATGAGAAGAAAGGGGAGAAGAGTTTTCTAAATAGAGGATCTAGTTGAATAAAGATCCCAAAGCAACAAGGATTAGTTAGCCAGTAAGTATAATGAAAATCAGGACTTGAATGGCCATAAGTAATAAGACTTTTCTCAGCCCTAAACTCACCAAATCCATGTAAGACATTGCAGCTCCTAGGTGATAATTCCTGCTTTAGGAAGAGCAAATCCCATCCTCAGGAAAACCTCCCCCATTCATTCCTTTCCCTCACTCCAGGACCCTCACATTACCCCTAAGCACTCCTGCCACCCCTCTGTCACCGTGCCCAACCTCCCTACAGCAACACAAAGCTTCGTTTGTGTGTATCTTGTCCACCAGACTGCATCATATGTCTTGACGTTTTCAGCACAATGTCCGACACAAACAAGATATTTCATCATCAATAGTGGTAGAATTAATAAATAAATGAATGAGCCCTTCTTCCAAGATATAAGATGTTGTAACATTTTAGGTCCCATTTTCCAAATGAGTACCCTGAAGCTAGTGTGAAAAACTTGGGTGGTTCCCTAATTAAAAACAGCTTTGGAAAAATGCTACCTACTATAATCCTTTCAGATAGTCATAGTCAATTTTACATATTAAAAGTGGTTAGACTGTCTCTCCAAGTTAAACTTGGCTTGAGCTAAGATCTCCCAATCTTATTTGATTGTGGTAACTTTATTCACTAACTTATTGTTCCCAGGGAAGTAATGTTCTATAAGACACAGATTGGGAAATAGTTTTTTGGAGAAGGGGGGTGTGCTTAGGAAGAGGTGCAGTGGGCATCATTTTTTACTGAGCCCAAGAGTACACCTGTCTTATCATCTGTGTATGCAGAAGCCATTAGAAAAATCATACCCCCAGGGGAACTGAGGGCTTGTCTTATGTCCATTCACCCCCAGGGCCTGCTGGAGAGTTTTCTTACCCTATTATCCTCTTTTGTTTACTTTAATGGATCCTTATTCAAGACTGTTGAGCTGTTAAACTTACCTTTGGATAGTAGTGCTGGAATGTTCACATCACCTAAGGAGACAGAAAGCATCCTCCCAAGTAAATTAACTTCCTAGGGGACAAAGACATTTCACGACCAGTAGTGTCCCAATCTTGAGTGGGGTTTCCCTACAGACTAACACTAGCTCAGTAAATTTTATATATGGAGACAGAGAAAATTCAGATCTCAGGAAATTTTTGTGGGTTTGCTGTTAACTCACTACAAAATAATGCATTCTCTTGGTAATATACTCAAATGATATCAACATATATGTCTTCCCTCAAGCCTCATACTCCATTCTCCAATAAACATTTTGAATTGCTGGATTCAAATTCTTAAAGACTTTGCAAATACTTAAACAAATTTGATATATATGAAGACAGGTAATATATAGTGTATATAATGCAATAATGTGCACATGTAAATATATAATGTGTACATACAAATATATATTGTACGATAAACACATATCCTATATAAATATAATTTTGTTTTGTTGCAAACTGAGCTCCTCTTACTCACGTGATTTAGACCTTTCCTTTGTACCCCACAAGACATTATTAACATCTATCTACAACAGTTCTCACTTTTTAACCACAGCATAGTATCTCAGTATCTGTGTTAGTCACAATTTATTAAAATAGTCTCCTATTGATTTATTTATCTTTGGGTCGTTTGTAAAATATTTATTTATACAGGCAACATACTTTCTTCTATGTATATCTTTGTATTTTTTGTTTGTTTGTTTTCAGTTTTTGGCCAGGGCTAGAACCCACCACCTCTGGCATATGGAGCTGGCGCCCTACTCCTTTGAGCCACAGGTGCTGCCCACATCTTTGTTTTTTTTCCTTTTATTAAGTCATATACACATAGACCATGGATAAATTTATGCATTTGTGGGGTACAATGTTTTGATTTTTTATACAGTTTGGAATGCTTACATCAAACTAATTAATATAGCTTTCACCTCATTTACTTAATTATTGTGTTAAGACATTTGTGTTCTATACTTGATAGATTTGACTTGGACCCCTGCAATATGCTCCATAAGTGTGTTCCTACCATTAACCCTTCCTTTATCAAACCTCCCCTGCCCCTCCCATAACCCTCCTCCACTTCTCTCCTTCATCCTGGGCTATTGTTGTGATCTATCTTTCATAAGAAAGCGCGAGGTAATTATAAATTGGTTTCATAGTAGGGCTGAGTACATTAGATTCTTTTTCTTCCATTCTTGAGATACTTTACTAAGAAGAATATGTTCCAGCTTCATCCATGTAAACATAAAAGAGGTGAAGTCTCCATCTTTTCTAAGGCTCCATAATATTCCATGGTATACATATACCACAATTTATTTATCCATTTATGGGTCGATGAGCACTTGGGCTTCTTCCATGACTTGGCAATTATGAATTGAGCTGCCATGAAAAATCTGGTGCAGGCTCGGCACCTGTGGCTCAATCGGCTAAGGCGCCAGCCACGTACACCTAAGGTGGCAGGTTCGAATCCCCAGCCCAGGCCTGCCAAACAACAATGATGGCTGCAACAAAAAAATGCCGGGTGTTGTGGTGGGCGTCTGTGGTCCAAGCTACTTGGGAGGCGGAGGCAGGAGACTCGCTTGAGCCCAGGAGTTGGAGGTTGCTATGAGCTGTGATGCCATGGCACTCTACCCATGGGGATAGCTTGAGGCTCCGTCTCAAAAAAAAAAAAAAATCTGGTGCAAATATCTTTGTTGCAAAGTGATTTTTGGTCTTTTGGATATACACCTAGTAGAGGAATTGCAGGATCAAATGGTAGGTCTACTTTTACATCCCCGAGTGTTCTCCAAACTTCTTTCCAAAAGGAATGTATTAGTTTGCATTCCCACTAGCAGTGCAGAAGGGTTCCCTTTTCTCCACATCCATGCCAACATCTGTAGTTTTGTGATTTTCTGATGTGGGCTACTCTTACTGGAGTTAGATGATATCTCAAAGTGGTTTTGATTTGCATTTCTCTGGTGATTAAAGATGATGAGTATTTTTTCATATGTCAGTAGATCATGCACCTATCTTCTTCAGAGAAGCTTCTGTTCAAGTCTCTTGCCCACAATGAAATGGGATCACTTGTTCTTTTCTCATTAATACATTTGAGTTCTCTGTGGATTCTGGTTATCAAACCTTTGTCAGAAACATAACCTGTAAATATCCTCTCCCATTCTGAGGGCTGTATGCTTGCTTTACTTACCATGTTCTTGGCAGTACAGAAGCATTTAGTTTGATCAGATCCTAGTAATGTATTTTTGGTATTGCTTCAATTGCCCATCCTCCAGTATTCTCCCAGGCCAATTTCTTCAAGTGTTTTCCCCTGCACTCTCTCCGAGAATCTTTATAGTTTTATGTCATAAGTTTAAGTCTTTTGTCCAGTGAGAGTTAATTTTTGTTAGAGGTGAAAGGTGTGGGTCCAGTTTCAGTCTTCTACAAGTCGCCAGCCAATTCACCCAGCACCATTTGTTAAATATGGAATCTTTCCCCCAATTTATATTTTTGTTAAGCTTATCAAAGACCAAATGCTGATAAGTGCCTGGGTTCATCTCTTGGTTCTCAATTCTGTTCCATACATTGACCTCTCTATTTTTGTGCCAGTACCATGCTGTTTTGATCACTATAGATTTATAGAATAGTCTGAAGTCTGGTAGTGTGTTTCCTTCTGATTTTTTTTTTATTTCTGAGTAATGTTTTGGCTATTCAAGGTTTTTTGTTTCCATATAAAACGAAGTACTAATTTTTCCAGATCTTTAAAGTATGACAGAGGTGCTTTAATAGGGATTGCATTAAATTTGTAGATTGCTTTGGGTAGTATGGATATTTTAATAATGTTGATTCTTCCCAGCCATGAGCAACATATGTTATTCCATTTGTTAACATTTTCAGCTATTCCTTTTCTCAGAGTTTTATAGTTCTCTTTATAGAGATCTTTCATGTCCTTTATTAGGTACACTCCCAAATATTTCATCTTCTTTGGCACTGTAAAATGAATAGAGTCCTTGACTGTTTTTTCAGCTTGACTATTTTTGATATATATAAATGCTACTGATTTGTGAGAATTGATTTTGTATCCTGAGATGCTGCTATATTCCTTGATCACTTCTAAGATTTTTGTAGTTGAGTCCCTGGGGGTTTCTAGGTATGCAATCATATCATCTGTGAAGAGTGAAAGACTTAGCCAGAAAGAAGTGGAAATGTTTTGTTTTGTTTTGTTTTATTAAGCCATAGCTGTGTACATTAATGCAGTCATGGGGTACAATGTGCTGGTTTTATATACCATTTGAAATATTTTCATCAAACATAGCCTTCACACATTTTCTTAGTTATTGTGTTAAGACATTTATACTGTACACTTAGTAAATTTAACATGTACCCTTGTAAAATGTACCATAGGTGTGTTCCCACCTATCCTCTCCCCCTCCCCTCCCTGTCCTCCTTCCCCCTCTTCTTGGGCTATAGTTGGGTTAAAGCTTTCATATAAAAGCTATAAATTGGTTTCATAGTAGGACTGAGTACATTGGATACTTTTTCTTCCATTCTTGAGATACTTTGCTAAGAAGAATATGTTCCAGCTCCATCCATGTAAACATGAAAGAGGTAAAGTCTTCACCTTTTTTAAGACTGCATAATATTCCCTGGTGTACATATACCACAATTTATTAATCCATTCATGGGTCAATGGGCACTGAGCTTCTTCCACCACTCGGCAATTATGAATTAGGCTGCAATATACATTCTGGTGCAAATATCTTTGATATAAAGTGATTTTTGGTCTTCTGGATATATACCTAGTAGAGGAATTGAAGGATCAAGTGGCAGGTCTATGTTTAGATCCCTAAGTGTTCTCCAAACATCTTTCCAAAAGGAACGTATTAGTTTGCATTCCCACCATCAGTGCAGAACTGTTCCCTTTTCTCCACATCCATGCCAACATCTGTGGTTTGGGGATTTTGTGATGTGGGCTACTCTTACTTGGGTTAGTAGCTACTCTTACTCTCAAAGTGGTTTTGATTTGTATTTCTCTGATGATTAAGGATGATAAGCACTTTTTTCATGTAAGAAGTGGAAATGTTGAACAGGCCTATATCAAGTTCTGAAATAGCATCAACTATACGAACGAAATCTCCCCAAAAACAAAAGTCTGGGACCAGATGGCTTCGCATCAGAATTCTACCACACCTTTAAAGAGGAACTAGTACCTATATTACTTAACCTTTTCCAAAACATATAAAAAGAAGGAATGCTTTCCAACACATTCTATGAAACAAATATCACCCTGATCGCCCAAACAGGAAAAGACCCAACAAGAAAAGAAAATTATAGACCAAAAGCTCTAATGAATATTGATGCAAAAATATTCAATAAGATCCTAGCAAACAGAATCCAGAAACACATCAAACAAATTATACACCATGACCAAGTGGATTTTATCCCAGGGTCTCAAGGCTGGTTCATTACACATAAATCTATAGATATACTACGTCAGTCACATAAACAAAATAAAAAACAAAAACCATCCATGTAAACATGAAGGAGGTAAAGTCTTCTCATCAAACTATCTCAAGAATAGAAGAAAAAGTATTCAATGTACTCATCCCTACTATGAAACTAATTTATAGCTTTCATATGAAAGTTTTAACCCAGTTATAGCCCAAGAATATGGTGAAAGGGGAAAGGGAGGGGAAGGGAGGAGTGAGGGTAGGTGGAGGGAGGGTAATTGGTGGGACCACACCTATGGTGCATCTTACAATGGTACTTGTGAAAATTACTAAATTTTAAATATAAATGTCTTAACACAATAACTAAGAAAATGCCATGAAAGCTACGTTAACCAGTTTGATGAAAATATTTCAAATGGTATATAAAACCTGCACATTGTACACCATGATTGCATTAATGTATACCTATGATTTAACAAAACAAAGAAAAGAAAAAGAAAGACCATGTGACTCTCTCAATTGATGCAGAAAGAGCTTTTGATAATATCCAGCATCCTTTGATGATCAGAAAACTTAAGAAAATAGGTATAGAAGGGACATTTCTTAAACTGATAGAGGCCATCTACAGCAAACCCACAGCCAATAATGTATTGAATGGAGTAAAATTGAAAACATTTCCACTCAGATCAGGAACCAGGCAAGGTTCTCCACTGTCTCCATTGCTTTTTAACATTGTAATGGAAATCTTAGCCATCGCAATCAGGCAAGAGAAGGCGATCAAGGGTATCCGTATAGGGTCAGAGGA
>CAUYQV010130082.1:0-17155 GCA_963574575.1 Galagoides demidoff
ACCACAGGCGCCTGCCACAACGCCCAGCCATTTTTTGGTTGCAGCCATCATTGTTGTTTGGCGGGCCCGGGCTGGGGATTCGAACCTGCCACCTTAGGTGTACGTCGCTGGTGCCTTAGCTGATTGAGCCACAGGCGCTGAGCCGGATTTACTTTTTTTAATAGAGAAGTCTTATCTGTCACCCAGGCTGGAGTACAATGGCATTATCATGGCTTATTGTAACCTTGGACTCCTGAGATCAAGCAATCCTTCTGCCTCAGCCAAAGCAGCTGGGACTGCAGGTTCATAACACCTCACCCAGTCAATATTTTTAATTTTTGGTAGAGATGAGGTCTCACTATGTTGCCCAGACTGGTCGTAAACCTCAAGCAATATCCCCGCAATGCTGGGATTACAGGCATAAGCCACCACATCCAGTATAGGATGTCTTTTTTTTTTTTTTTTTTTTTTTTTAAACACAGACCCTCAAATTGTCCCCCTGGGTAGAGTGCGTGGCATCACAACTCACAGCAACCTCCTACCTCTGGGCTCAAGCAATTCTCCTGCTTCTGCTTCCCATGTAGCTGGGACTACAGGCACCTGCCACAATGCCTGGCTTTTTTTTTTTTTTTTTTTTTTTTTTTTGGTTGCGGCTGTCCTTGTTATTTGGCAGGTCCAAGTTGGATTTGAACCCACCAGCTCAGGTATATGTGGCTGGCACCTTAGCTGCTTGAGCCACGGGCACTAAGCCTAGGATGTCTTTTGATAGTTTATTATCACTGAAAATATGCTTGTGGGAAGACCACTTTTTAAGAACAGAATGACTGGCTCGGCGCCTGTGGCTCAAGCAGCTAAGGCGCCAGCGACGTACACCTAAGGTGGCGGGTTCGAATCCCCAGCCCGGCCCGCCAAACAACAATGATGGCTGCAACCAAAAAATGGCCAGCGCTGTGGTGGGTGCCTATAGTCCCAGCTACTTGGGAGGCTGAGACAGAAGACTCGCTTGAGCCCAGGAGATGGAGGTTGCTGTGAGCAGTGAAGCCAGGGTGACAGCTTGAGGCTCTGTCTAAAAAAAAAAAAAAAAAAAAAATGGACAGAATGACTGTGGTTTTTCCATTGTGGCACTGAATATACAGTTCCTAATATTTTCTAGTCTATGATTATTTCTATAAACTGTTTAACATAAAGTTATATATTGAAAATTATTCTATTGAACTTAGATCATTTGTTTCTATATTTATTTGAAACGAAGTATAGGTTAGAGTTTTCTTTTCTTCTTTTTTTGAGACAAGAGTCTCACTATGTCACCCTCAGTAGAGTACCATGGCATCACAGTTCACAGCAGACTCAAACTCTTGGGCTTAAGCAATAATCTTGCCTTAGCCTCCCAAGTAGCTGGGACTACAGGTGCCCAACATAACGCCTGGCTACTTTTTTGTTATAGCTGTCACTGTTGTTTAGCTGGCCCAGGCTGGGTTTGAACCCACCAGCCTTTCTGTATGTCACCAGCACCCTACCCACTGAGCAATGGGCGCCGCCTGGGTTTAGAGGTTTTGAAGGAATATTCCACAGACCAACCTATGAATTCACAAAGATAAATCCTAATACAAACACAAATTAAAAAGAAAAAAGCTCACCACATCCTTTGGGAGACTTAGAAAGGCCCATTAAGGCCCTTCTTACAGGTATCCTTAGCATATTGCTAAAAATAAAACAAAGAAGAATTACATTAGTATAGGGAAAAAATACTTAATTACAGACTTTTTGGTTATGTTTTATAGATTTAAAATACTTCACATACATTATGTCCCTGAACACTTATGAGTCCTGATACAGTCCCTCAAATTCTGTAGATGAGAATATTTAGTCTTAAACTGATTTGTACAATGTCAAAAAGATAAGGAGTAGGTAGTGTGTAAATTCAGACTTTCTAATTCTACATAAAGAACAGTTTTACTGTTGTTTTAACTCTAAGGAAAGAACTGAATGCAAAACACCACCATATAATAAAATAACCTGGAAGATTTAACAGTGTGTATATCATTAATAGCTATATAAAATAAAGCCTATCCTTCTGTTTTTGTTTCTTATCAATATGTCTTCTATCATTGTAAATTCTAAGCACCGTTACTGTATCTATTAAATGCTTAAGGTATTCTGAGATAGCTCACTAGCCCAATCCTTCAAGATGTCTTGAGTGCTATCTTCTGTGCTGAGTAGTATATTTACCTTAAAGATTTGCAATTATCTGTTTAAATGCTTGTTCTATCCTCTTTACCTTATGAACTTCTTCAATTTATCTTCAGTACCTATGCACAAGGCTGGCACAGAGTGAGCTACAAAATAACTGTTCTCAACTTAGGACTACTTTGTTCTCAAGGGAATATTTGGCAATGTCTGGAGATACTGGTGGTTGACATAAAAGGGGCACCTACTGGCATCTAGTGGTTAGAGGGCAGGCTGCTAAACATCCTACAATGCACAGGACAATCCTCCTATAATAAAAGAATTACCGAAAGCGTCAATAGTGCTAAAGTTAAAACATTCTATTTTAAAAGATAAGCTGACTTACTGAAAAAAATGAAAGAGGATCACAAAACACCACCACTTAAGGACACAAAAAGCAAAAAGAAAAGTTACCTAAATTTTTCAAACATTTTTTGTTTATTTACTTGATTATATAGGGTAAATACTAAACTTTTTGTCTATTCATTCAATCATATGGGCTAAGCACCTATAATCATTTGGAATTTTAATGGTATTTCAAAGGCAAATGATATGATTAGAATGTATCAATATAAAAAACTTCAATGGTTCAAAAGTTTCTATAGTTGTAGTATTAATGGAAAATAGTACATGTACTTAAGTATTCTGTAAAAAAACACAAAATTCTGCATACTTATCACAAGTCATGTACAATAGATTTCATTATTTCAGAATTCACTATTTTCGTTAATTCATCAATTTTATTAATTAAAAATTTGTGACAATGAATTTGCAAACATCAAGTCTATTATCTACTAGTGAATGATTTTCAGTAAATCAACGTAGGGTGTTTTATCTACATAGCATGAGGGAAAACAATACTTCCTGCTAATGTGCTGTTAGTAGGAGCTTAACAAATGACAGATAAAGCTGAATTCAATTTGGGCACTACTGGCCACTGACCATCAATTAAAGAGTCCTTCATTTGTGCTCCTTTTCTTTACTACCAGCACACATTGCATATGCAAGTAGTTTCATTGTTCCATTTACTAAACTGTGGGTTAGTAATCAATTCTAGTACTTACTAGGCTATAAGCGCCTCAAGAACAAAGAATATGGTCAGTTCCCTTTTCTGAAAACCTAATACAGTACCTTTGAAAATAATCACTGAAAAGTTTGATTGCCAAGTTCCAGAATGAGCAGCATCTGTCCTATTAAAAACTGTTGATGGCAAACATAAAAGTAAACCTGAATTTGCTGACTTGAAGCGCTAACAGATTTAAAGTCAACAATCAGTATTTCACACAACTTTAAAACCTTAAGACAATTATTTTGTCTTCAATACAATATAAATAAAAGTAGTGTCCACTTTAGAAAGTTTTCAGACTACTTTAGATAGGAGATCAGTCAGAATTAACTGTACGTCAATCTGTAGGTTCCATCTAGCATCAAATGGGAACACTGCATAGTCCCAACATAAGGAATACAGATTGGCATGACTTTGGCACATGCTTTCGAGAGATTTATAGGAATTCAAATAGGAATGGAAATGATTATCTCTATTAGATAATGCCAATTAACAATCACTTCTAAAACAAGACTGGACACTTCTCCGTATACACAACTGCACCTCCTCCACCATGCATCCTGCATCCACCTGCTTGTTTCCCCTCCATGGTACCCCTGATCCCAAGACACCACCACCTGCTGCCTGGACTATTTCAATAGCTTTTTAACAGGTTACTGGGCTTCCACACTGGTCTATCGTCTCAGTTCCAAATGCTGTCCCACAGATTCTTCGGGTCCCTCCTCATCCTTCAAATGTTGGCTAACTGCCTTTTCTCAAAGAGACTTTCCTTGACCAACCTATCGAAAGTTTCCAGACTCCCCCAATCATGTTACCCATATTATTCTTCTTTCTGGACTCACTTCTGACTCCTTCAATAACTATTTGTTAAGTGAACTGAATCTCCAACCTCTGGTCTAATTTATAGAGAGCACTTTAAAGATGCACAACTCTGTGAAAGTAAGAACACTGGCAAAACACAAAGTACTGAACGTTCATTCATCAAAAACAATTCACTTTTTATTTAGTATATTCTCTATTCGTGTGTAGACAGAGTTGCATCTGATCCACAATTTTGCATTAGATCCTAAGAACTTGTAAACAACGCTTTCAGATTCGCAGCGCCACCCTGAACTAACTTTTTAAAAGTCCCTTTATCTCATCCCCATTAGTGAAAGAAATAAAGAAAATGTAAAAAGATCGGAGGAATGAAGGATTGCTAAAGCAATTGGCGACCAAACAATGATGTACTGTACCAGGTATGTGAACATCGGGGGGGTCGGGGGAGGATGCTCAGTCTTTAGGCCTAGGTCACCCATAAACCCGCCTCTTTCCGAAAGGGGAATGTGTTGCATTTTCTTGCAGAGGGAAGAAAACGCAAGCCTGCATTCGGACCAGCTTTGCCGGACCTTTTGGTCCTCCTCCTGCACTTTGCTTGGTCAGACCTGGGATCATTGCTAACAGCCCTCACCTGCCGGTTCAGGGGATTCCGAGGGGCGGAGCGGGGGGGTGGCGCCCAGTCAAGGACAAGAGGAGAATAAGTTGCCTGGGCCAAGGGAAATAGTCTTGTCAAGAAATAAACCGGTGTCCGAAGACCCCAGCCTTCACATCCAAACACGACCTCACCTTGTCGCTGGAGCCGCTCGGGTTCGGGGGCTAAACCTTCCGGACCACAACAACCCCCTCTGAAGCCGGGTCGTTCATTCAATATGGCGGCCTCAGCCTCGTCAGCCGGGCCTGAAGGACGGAAAGCCAGAAGGGACTAGAACCTCAGATCGACAATTTTCCGAGTAGGCTGAATTCGGCAATTTCCGTCAGCCTGACAGAAGGCGGGGCGGGCGGCGGAGCGCAGGGAGGAGGCGGGGAGGGCAACTGGAATCCGCAGTTCCGCCGGAAGTGGCCGGAGCCCTGAGGCCGAACGTCTTCGGTCGTCTCCGGCTTTTTAAGGGGCGGTTCCCGTCATCTTCGGGAGCGGTGGAAATCCGAACTTAGGAAATGCCCCTTCTGTTAATTTACTTAGAAACAGAACGAAAAGTCCGGAAAGACTTCTGGGCCGTTTAATTCAGAGCTTCTATTTTTTACTTGGGGGGTTGGGGGGGACAATGCGAACGTGCTTTGACCTTTAACCCTCGGCCGGCGTGGTGGAGGGGAACGCCTCCGTCTCTATATAAGGAGTTTTCCGGCCTGGTTGCGCCCTTTTTCTCTCTTAGCGCCGGGCGCTAACTCTTTGCGCTCTTTCTTTTCGCTGCTGCCCAGCTCTCGGTATAGCCGGCATTATGGGTTTCGGAGACTTGAAAAGCCCCGCCGGTCTCCAGGTGCTCAACGATTACCTGGCGGACAAGAGCTACATTGAGGGGTGAGCGGACGGGGCGGCGAGAGAGCGGCCCGGGCCGGGGCCACGTGGCGCGGCCTCGGAAGGGGCAGGTGGAAAGCGCCGCTTTCCGGTCCCCAGGGGACCGGTACCCTCCGAGTCTGGCCCCGGTAAAGGGGCCTTCGAGGGGAGTTAACCTAAAAGGCAGAGAGCTGCGTTAGAGGTTACGATCTTTGAATCTGCTAAGTGGCAGGCATTACTCAGGATAGTGCAGCGACCCAAACAGATGGTCTCTGATTTTAAGGAGCTTATACAAACAATAACAAAAAAAAAAAAAAAAACCTAAAGCAGCTTAGGTAACCCTACCAGAGCTAGTTCCCGCTAATGAATGTGACAGATAACCCCGTTTGTCATTAATATGCTGATATTTTTTAAAAGCGCGTGTAATTTTTGTGTCTTCGTTAGGTATGTGCCATCACAAGCAGATGTGGCAGTGTTTGAAGCAGTCTCCGGTCCCCCACCTGCCGATTTGTGTCATGCCTTACGTTGGTATAATCACATCAAGTCTTATGAAAAGGAAAAGTCCAGGTAAAATGATGTTTGTATCTGAAGACCCAGACTGCTCTGTGTGAAGCTTTGTCAGTATTTTCACATGACAAAATTGGATCCAGGCTACTTTAGTTTGGGGATATTGTAAGGTAAATTTCTTTGTGGTCTTAGAAGGCCAAGAGACTGAAGTCCTCCATTTTTTCACAGAACAGGTAGAACATGGACAACAGCATTTCAACTTTTCCCCACACTGCTCCCTGCCAATGTGCCTGGACCTTGACCTGGGGGGGCCGCCTCTGGGGTGAGAGGGTGCTCATTCATTCAGTCCTTGGCCCTTCTGAAACATCCAACAAGGGTGGAAGTTTGGGGAAGTGGACTGCAGGTCACTAAGAATGGAACTGAGCATACTTAATGAAATCTCAAACAGAAATTTTCATACTGAAAGTAAATCATAGTGAGTATTGAATATAACCTCTGACCTGGTACTAATGTGTGTTGGGTGAGGAGTTGAATATATAAAAAAGTATTTACCTGGGAGCGTGTTAAAGGGTAATTTTTACTACAAAAGGGATCTGGTGTAGTAAATAAGTAAATAAGAGATGGAAACAAGTTCTCATGTATTGTCTAGAAAAGAACATTATATCAACCTAATGGTGGCAAATTTGATTTATTTCAAGCCTGCCAGGAGTGAAGAAAGCTTTGGGCAAGTACGGCCCTGCTGATGTGGAAGACACTACAGGAAATGGAGCGACAGATAGTAAAGATGACGATGACATTGATCTCTTTGGATCTGATGATGAAGAGGTATGAATGACATCTTTTAGAAGATTATAAATTGGTAGGCAGGATGTTGTGTGTAAGCATGGACTCCATAACCAAATTGGCTGGATTTGAATACTGGCTTCACTTTTATCTGCCTTTTAAACATTCTCACTGGTTCCATGATGAATAAAATCAAATCACCATCTTTCGGCTGAGCTCGTGATGGATTTGCTTTTTTCTGATAAAGCTGGTCTTTTTTTTGATGACCCTGCTAGCTGTAAATAGAACAACCAGCTTTTTGAAATGTATTAAAATTTTTCCTTTCAGGAAAGTGAAGAAGCAAAAAGACTACGGGAAGAACGTCTTGCACAGTATGAATCAAAGAAAGCCAAAAGTAGGTCATTTTATAATTTGTATTTAACTTCATTTCATAGTAATGAGAGTAATCTTTTTTAAAACTTAGCCCCAGAGTCATTTCTAACACACTTGTTGAATTAGGTCAGTATTTTAGAACATCATGTAGAGGTTCTTGATAAAACTTCCACAGCTACTGGTCTGCAGCTGTTCTTATGTAACAGTTGTGGCATTCCTCTGTGGGAAAGAAACTGTTAACACAGTTAAATACCTCTTTCTTAGCAAAACAGAAAGTGGGTATACGTGTGACAGACAGAAGATGTATTCTGCAGTTTTGTTTGGCTAAGGAGATGACCATTTTAAAACAAATTGAGATTTTTGTCGAGTGTCTTGCAATAGTGTGAAAAAATATGTGGTATTTGAATCATGTTTCTTTTTTGTTATTAGAACCTGCTCTTGTTGCCAAGTCTTCCATTTTATTAGATGTGAAACCTTGGGATGATGAGACAGATATGGCAAAATTAGAGGAGTGTGTCAGAAGCATTCAAGCAGACGGCTTAGTCTGGGGATCCTGTGAGTTTAGTCTTTGCTTTTTTTTTTTTTTTTTTTTTGAAACTGACATCTGGAATTGATATACAGTTTTAACCTTTGTCAATCAGTAGGACTTTTCTAACTAAGATTTTTCTTCATGTTCTTTTTAGCTAAACTAGTTCCAGTGGGATATGGAATTAAAAAACTTCAAATACAGTGTGTAGTTGAAGATGACAAAGTAGGAACTGATATGCTGGAGGAACGGATCACTGCTTTTGAGGATTATGTGCAGTCTATGGACGTGGCTGCTTTCAACAAGATCTAAGATCCATCTGCACTTAAATAAAAGCTTGAAAGATAACCCTTGCCTTTTGAATCTGTTTGATGGGGGTTACATATATTCCTTTCATTTTGAGGGAAAGGAATAGATACGTAATTCCTAAGGAAGTAACAATTTGGTTCTGTATTCTTGTTGGACATTTAGCAATTACAGTGCAATTCTGTGCTCTTAGTGATCCCTCGGCATAATGCTGGTGATGTTATTTGTTTTAACCCAGTGTTGCCGTTGACTAAAAAATAAGTCTGATTCTCCCTTGAAAATGTTAGCCATTAGGAAATAAGGAAACGTATAATGATACTAGAGGCAACTTCATCCGGAGGAAGAAAATTTAGTTAAGGACAGCTCCCCAGAATACATCATGAATTATAACCACTTATTAACATAGATGTTGCAAATTTAAAGTTAAAGGTCTTGATGTAAAGGTAAAACTTAAATGTAAATGTTGGCACTGTGATGAAGTAGCATGTCCAGGGTTGGGGGAGGTGATTATGTAGGTTAACGGTTACTTCCCAGATAAACTTCACTTTGCTGTGAGGGTTCAGAAGGTACTTGTGTACGAGGTAGGATACTTACCTTGAATCTGAAAACCTGATAAACCCCAGTGCTGCAAGTAAATACTGAGGTGAGGTTAGTTAAGTGATAATCAAAGTTACTTATGCCTTAGAAGCAGCTGCATCTTAACAACTGGGGATATTATCTAACCTTTTTTTTTTTACACTATTTGCAAAATTAAAATACAGAAATTGCCCATATCTAAAGGTCTGTCATATTTTGTAAATAAGGGCTAAAGATACTAAATGATTTGTTTTAGATCAATTTAATCATAGGATCAATGTTATTTCCTTTCAATCTGATTTTATGTTGTGACTACCCTGAATAATGGGAAACTGGTTTGGTTATAAAGATAAGGCTGGGTGCCGTGGATTACAGGATCCCTGTAATCCTAGCACTTTGGGAAGTTGATGTAAGAAGATCATTTGAGGCCAGGAGTTGGAGGCTGCAGTGAGCTATGATGATATTGCTACACTTTAGTCTGGGAGATGAGCAAGAACCTGTCTCTAAAAGGAAGAAAATAATAAGCCAGACACAATAGCTCATTCCTGTAATCCTGGCAATCTGGGAGGCTGGGGTCAGTGAATTGCCTGAATTAAAGGAGTTGGAGATGAATTAAAGGAGTTGGAGATGAGCCTACTGGTCTCCTAAAGCAGAAAAATTAGCCAGGCATTGTGGTGGGTGCCTGTAGTCCTTCCTGGCTTCTGGCTGTGGGCTATGGCTGACGAGGCCACAAGCACTCAAAAAAAAAAAAAAAAAAAAGGAAGAAAAGAAAGATAATGTCATTATTCAGGCGATAAATTGTTACACAAGATCTCTAAGTAATACAATAGAACCTCTGTAAATTGGCCATGAGAGGTCTAGGGGTAGAGTAGGTGAGGGTCCACATGAAGGACCAGCCCGGGGATTAAGGTTTTATTAGAAAATGGCAGAGTGGCGGGGCGCGGTGGCTCATGACTGTAATCCCAGCACAGTGAGAAGCTGAGGAGGGCGACTAGCCTGAGCAAGAGTGAGACCCCGACTCATTTAAAAAAAAAAAGAAGAAAGAAAAGAAAAAACCAGCCGGGCGCCCGGCAGGCAAACGCCTATAATCCCCGCGGCTTCGCGGCTTCGGAGGCTGAGGCAGCGGCGAGTCTGAGGTTGCAGTGAGCTATGACGGTATTGCACTCTGCTCAGGGAGTAGGGTGGGACTCTCAACAACAACAATAACAAAAGAAATAGCAGAGTGGAGTCTAGAGACTTCTTTTCTTCTGATTAATATGAGGGTACAAATGACCAGGTTACAATATTTGCATTTGTTAGGTAAGGTCCCCGACGAACTGCGTCCTGCATCCAGGAGGTGTGCCGTATACCCTTACATTGTGCGCATTAGGTGGGGTCACACCAATCCCCCTCCCTCCCTCGTTCTCCCCAAGAGACTTTTATTAGTGTAATTGGAATGCAAGAGGGGCTTATGAGAGGTGAAGGAAGTCATCTTTTTCTGCAGAGCGAATGTGTCAGGCACTTCTGCAGAAATGCTAATCTTCTTTGCACCTTTGTACGGGGCCTTATTTCTAGTGTCAGCTTGTTCTGATGTTTCCCAGGATCACTGGCCTTGAAGCATTTCAGGAGCGTGGGGAGGGGTTGCCGTGATCATGCTATTTGACTTGCTTTCTTTCACTCGCTGTCCTCACAAGATGGCTGTACTCTTTATCAGGGTCAGGAATATTCTTTCCTACAGACCACCCAAAGGACTGTAACAAACTGGTCGTGGTCAACCTAAGGGAGTAGTCTGCTGTACTGATACATACATGTGGTGCACGTCCTATCTGATGGTCAACTTGAGGTGGTCGATGAAGGGAGGTGGTCAGCTAAGGATGTTCTGCTGTATTTAGTGCAACAGACCCACCCTGCTACAAAATGGAGGAAATTTTCCAATTGTCATTATCATGAGAGACAGCAGAGGGCAGCACTTTTCTGGAGAAGGACGGAGCCTGAGGATTCTTCTAGAAATAACAAAATGATGTTTGAGAAATAACAATATGATGTTTTTCTGCTGTGGAAAGGTAGAGATATAGTAACTTGTGAATGGTAATAAAAAACAATTCACAATCATTGACATGTTAAGGGGATTGAGTTCCAAATAGCTTGACTGATGTTAAATATTAACAGAAATTATTAATGATGGAAAAACTGATTAATAATTTGTTAAATACATAAAAGGTAGTCAAACATTTAGAATGGTCAGTTCAAACCACAAATTTCTTAAAAATATTTTAGTAGGGAGTGATGAAGCATAAAATTTTGAAATCTTGACTCCATGACCTTGAATTTAAAATCTTTTGATCATTTTTAATTTTATATTTTAAAAAATAGTATATCAACACAGCTCAGAATTTAAATGGGTATACAATGAAGTCTCTTCTGTCTCTTACACTTCCAGTTCACCTTCATAAAAGCAACCAATGTTACCAGCTTCTTAAGTCGTTCCAGGGCCATTTTAAGTATCTGTGTAAGCCATTCTAAGCATGAAACTAATTGTAGCATACCATACAAACTTCTGTACCTTGCTTTTTGCCCATAGATTTGTACTTAGATATCTTGGAGATTATACCTTGGATATTCCATATCAGTACATTAACAGTTGTATAATTCATTATCTCATATCTTATTTATTTAACGAGTTTCCTGTTGATTGGAGCTTTAGGTTGCTTTTAATTTTTTGCTATTATGAGCAATACTGCAGTAGGAAACCTGATACCCTTTTGTGTGTGAGCCAGTATGCCGAAGGAGCTGTTATTTAAACTGATGATAGCCTCAGAAAGCCTCGGTATGCTCAGAGAGGTATTGTTTGTTTGGGTTTTTCATTCTGTTTCTGGCTTTGGGTGAAAGCTAAGGATGAGAAAAAGCCCACCTTTGTTTTTCTGCATGCCTTGTGATTACAGTGAAGGTGAAACTGTTTACTTTTCACGTTCAACATTCCTAGCATGGGGGAGGGCACAGTGTGGGAACTCAAGACTGGTTAATTTAATATCACAAGAATTAAGAAAAATCAGTACCTGGGCAGCGCCTGTGGCTCAAAGGAGTAGGGTGCCAGCCCCATATGCCAGAAGTGGCAGGTTCAAACCCAGCCCTGGCCAAAAAAGAAAAGACAAAGCAGTACCCTGAACCCCATAAATGTATCAATGTACAAAGTTATGATCTAATAAAAAATAATAAAAAAAAGAATTAAGTATTACAGGGTACCTGTTCAAACATCTAAAATTGTTAATAAGACAGGGCACAGTGGCTCACATGTAATCCCAACACTTTTGATAGTTCGAGGCCAGGAGTTTGAAACTAGTCTAGGGCACTAGAACAAGACCGTCTCTACAAAAAAAAAAATTAGGAATAAATGTCATTTGGGGATTAAGCAAGAAATCAAGAAATTCAGAGAAGGCTAGGCATGATGAAAACTTTTTGGGGGAAGGCCAGGTGCAGTAGCTCAGACCT
This sequence comes from Galagoides demidoff, assembly GCA_963574575.1. Taxonomy (NCBI): domain Eukaryota; kingdom Metazoa; phylum Chordata; class Mammalia; order Primates; family Galagidae; genus Galagoides; species Galagoides demidoff. The sequence goes on from CAUYQV010130082.1 coordinate 12,121, forward strand.
GTAATCTAGCCCTCTGGGAGGCCAAGGTGGATGGATCCCTTGAGCTCAGAAGTTAGAGGCCAGTCTGAGCAAGAGTGGGACCCTGTTTCTAAAAATAGCATTGTGGGCTCCTCACCTGTAGCTCAGTGGCTAGGGTGCTGGTCATGTACACTGGGCTGGCAGGTTTGAACCCAGCCCCAGCCTGCTAAAACAACAACAACAACAACAAAAATAGCTGAGCATTGTGGTACTTGGGGGGCTGAGGCAAGAGAATCACTTAATAGTTTGATACTGTTTCATCAGTCTAACCCTTTCTTCATACTCTCAATTAGGGAGTATGGTAAGATAATATCACATAAGGGTAAACTTTAAATGAAATTCAACAACAACAACAACAAAAATAAATAAATAAAAATAAAAAGGAAATTGGGACTCATAAACAGAGCATAGTAGGGTGGGTCTGTTGGACTAAATACAGCAGAATATCCATAGCTCAGCACCTCCCTACAGCAACCACCTCAAGTTGACCTACTCATCATAGATTGGACATGCACCACATGTATATAATTGCTTAGCCTCAAGGGTTTGAGGTTGGTGGCTCCGCGCCAATACCACAGTGGTTAGCGCGCCAGCCACACACACTGAGGGTGGTGGGTTCAAACTCAGCCCAGGCCAGCTAAAGAACTGCAACAAAAAAATAGCCAGGCATTGTGGTGGGTGCCTGTAGTCCCAGCTACTTAGGAGACTAAGGCAAGAGAATCGCTTAAGCCCAAGAGTTGGAGGTTGCTGTGAACTGTGATGCCATAACATACTACCAAGGGCAAAATAGTGAGACTCAATTACAAGAATAAATAAAGTAAAAATAAAAACAGCATTATAGTAGGCTCCTGTGGTCCCAGCCACCAGGGAGGCTGAGGCAAGAGAATCACCTGAGGCTAGGAATTTGAGATTGCTGTGAGCTATGACGGCATGGCACGCTACTGAGGGCCACAAAAACGGTCTCAAAACAATAAGAGTTTTGAGGAATCACACTTAGGCTAGACAGATCTTAATCAATAATTTGTATAAAAAAATTCTAGCAGCAGAAGGGCAGGTGAAAGGCAGAATACTAAATTGATAAATGCTGGAATGAGAAGAAAGCTACCGAGATTTGGGAAACATTTAGGCCAGTTTGGTGGGATTTGCAGTGTGTGTTTAGATTACAGAGGTGGGGCCAGGTTATTGAGGCATTTGAATAACAGACTGGCTCATTATATGAGGTTCCCAAATGTGAGAATAAGGACCTAAGACAGTTTTGATCTGGAGATGGTATAAATGGAAGCAAGGAAATCAAATGACCATTATAATTGTAGCACATGGAAATGGCTAAATTATGGCATATGCACTCAGTGAAGTATTTTATAAACCTAATTACTTTAAAAAGTAATGGAGGCCAGGTGCAGTGGCTCACGCCTGTAATCCTAACACTCTTGGAGGCTGAGGTGGGTGGATCGCCTGAGCTCATGAGTTCCAGACCAGCCTGAACAAGAGTGAGACCCCGTCTCTAAAAATAGCTGGGCATTGTGGTAGGCGCTTGTGGTCCCAGCTACTCGGGACACTGAGGCAAGGGGATTGCTTGAGGCTAAGAGTTTGAGGTTTCTGTGAAGTATGACACCAAGGCACTCTACTGAGGGTGACCAAGTGAGACTCTGTCTAAAAAAAAGGCATAAATACTAATATTTGCAACACTGTTTGGAGATATTAGTGTAATTTTTTTCAGACAAATGAAATTTGACCATGGTAATTGTAAAAAAGGAAAAAAGTATGGCTCATAAACATGGTCTAATTTGAACTCCATTATAAGCCGGAGAGATAAGGCGGACACTGTTATCGCCATTTACAGATGAGGAAACTGAACTCTGAAAGATTATTTACTCCAAAAATTCAAGTATATGCCACTAGTCAGTAATAGAAGAGGGACACAAATCCAGATCTTCATAGATCAGACAGTTTGGTACTGTTTCATCAGTGTAACCCTTGCTTCATACTCTCAATTAGACAATGTAGTAAGACAAAAATGAAATTGAACAATAAATAACCATTAAGTGCTCCTACCAAGCACAAAAAAAAAAAAACAAAAACATGTTGATCCATAACATACACTGGATGGATCATCCCATAGTTGCATTTAGGAAATGTCCCAAATGAGGGTCCTATCATTTGGAATGTCACTGGTAGGCTTTTGGTAGAGTAAAAAAAATCAAAGGAAGGTGTCCATACACTTCTAAATATGCCTCCTTAAAAAATAGTATTGCCCATCTATAAAATATTAAAGAACTACGAGTCACTATTCAAACCTGGCATCAATTTGCAAATCTTCTATCCCCACTCTGTCCCTATAAGATGGAATCATTTTCTCTTTTCTGAGCACAGCCTATGTTTTCCAACCTCTGAACATGCTCCTACCTACCTGCCTTAGCTTCCTTTCTCACCTGTGCTTGTTGAAATTTTAGTCATTCTTCAAGCTACACTTCAAATACCTCTCCCAAGAAATCCTTCTTTCATTCCACCCCTTCCCTGCCCCTTGCAGCCTCCCAACACAATAATTCTTTTGTAGCACTTACAAACTGTCTTGTCTTAGAGTTCTTTGTGTAGTTCCTGTACAATGATTAGATCCCTCAAGAGGAGGATACAACCTAAGATTTACTAAGCGGTTCCTATTTACTTAGCAGTTCCTATTATACTTACTGAATGAAATGCAGTAAGTACAATACCATCTAGTGTTTACCAAGTATTTATTGAGCTCAGCATATTCTAAGTGCTTTACCTGCATTTAAGTAATTTAATTTTCATGGCTCGGCGCCTGTGGCTCAAGTGGCTAAGGCGCCGGCCACATATACCTAAGGTGGCGGGTTCAAATCCAGCCCAGGCCCACCAAACAACAATGACGGCTGCAACCAAAAAATAGCCAGGCATTGTGGTGGGTGCCTGTGGTCCCAGCTACTTGGGAGGCAGAGGCAAGAGACTCGCTTGAGCCCAGGAGTTGGAGGTTGCTGTGAGCTGTGATGCCACAGCACTCTACCTAAGGGGACAGGTTGAGGCTCTGTCTCAAAACAAATAAATAAATATTTTTTAAAAAATTTAATTTTCACTATAAAGCTAGGTGGCAGGTTCTATGATTATCCCCATTTTGCAGATGGGGGAAACTGAGATCTAGGCTAGCATGGTGGCTCATGCCTGTAATCCTAGCAGTATGGGAGGCTGGGGCAGGTAGATTGCCTGAGCTCAGGAATTTGAGACCAGCCTGAGTGAAGCAAGACCCCATCTCTACTATAAATAGAAAAATTAGGCTAAGTGCTAGCCACATACACCTGAGCTGGCAGGTTCAAATCCAGCCTGGGCCCGCCAAACAACAATGATGGCTGCAACCAAAAAATAGCCGGGTGTTGTGGTGGGCGTCTGTGGTCCCAGCTACTTGGGAGGTGGAGGCAGGAGAATTGCTTGAGCCCAGGAGTTGGAGGTTGCTGTGAGCTGTAATGCCATAGCACTCTACCCAGGGCGAAAGCTTGAGGCTCTGTCTCAAAAAAAAAAAGAAAAGAAAAAAGAAAAATTAGCTGGTCATGGTGGTATATGCCTGTAGTCCTAGCTACTTAGGAGACTAAGGCAAGAGGATCACCTGAGCCCAGGAGTTTGAGGTTGTCATGAGCTATAACGACACCATAGCACTTTACTGAGGGTGACAGAGTGAGACTCTGTCTAAAAAAAAAAATTTTTTTAAATTAAAAATTAAAAAACCATAAAGACCCATGTTAAATATAACTTTACAGAATTATAAAATACTTATTTTGGCTTGGCGCCCATAGCTCAGTTGTTAGGGTGCTGACCACATGCTTTGGGGCGGCTGAGTTTGAACCAGGCCAGGGCCTGCTAAACAACAATAACAAAAAATAAAAGCTGGGTGTTGTGGCAGGCACTTGTAGTCAGGCTGAGGCAAGAATCACTTAAGCCCAAGAATTTAAGGTTGCTATTAGCTGTGATGCTGTGGCACTCTACTGAGGGCAATATAGTAAGACTCTGCCTAAAAAAAAAAAACCTTTTTTTGACTAATTGTAATAAAGGTATACTTTACTGGTCTTTTTTTTTTTTTTTTTTTTTTTTTTTTGAGATGGAGCCTCAAGCTATCTCCCTGGGTAGAGTGCCATGGCATCACAGCTCATAGCAACCTCCAACTCCTGGGCTCAAGCGAGTCTCCTGCCTCAGCCTCCCAAGGAGCTGGGACCACAGGCACCCGCCACAATGCGCGGCCATTTTTTGGTTGCAGCCATCATTGTTCGTTTGGCGGGCCCGGGCTGGGGATTCGAACCCGCCACCTTAGGTGTATGTGGCTGGCGCCTTAGCCGATTGAGCCACAGGCGCCGAGCCTACTTTACTGGTCTTATATTGGTATCTATGTAAATATAGGAATAGATGGTAGAAATATATCAATATATCACTCATGCTTTTTCTGAAATCTTTCTGGGATTGGGCTAGCCAATCTACCATGTGTTTTTGTGTTTATGGTACATACCCAGAGTTTTCCAAAAGCATTATCATTTATAACAATATTATAGGAATTAAAGATGGGGGCAAATATTTTGACACTCCTCCCATTGAGAGGTAGGGGTCTATATCCCCTCCCCTTGAATCAGAGCTGGCCTGTGCCTGCTTTGACCAGTAGAGTACAGTGGAAGTGACATTGTGTCAATGCAGCATCTTAAGAGGACTAGAAATTTCCACTTTGGTCTCTTGGAGCCCTGAGTTGCTTTATAAGAAGTTTGGATAGGCTCGGCGCCTGTGGCTCAATCGGCTAAGGCGTCAGCCACGTATACCTAAGGTGGCGGGTTCGAATCCCCAATCCGGGCCCGCCAAACAACAATGATGGCTGCAACCAAAAAATGGCCGGGTGTGTGGCGGGTGCCTGTGGTCCCAGCTACTTGGGAGGCGGAGGCAGGAGACTCGCTTGAGCCCAGGACTTGGAGGTTGCTATGAGCTGTGATGCCATGGCACTCTACCCAGGGGGATAGCTTGAGGCTCCGTC
>CAUYQV010130084.1:0-23261 GCA_963574575.1 Galagoides demidoff
GCCACACAATGCTGAACCTGAGTGAGACTTTTATCCATTAGGCAATTAGGAGTCAGGGAAGGTTTTAAAGCAGAGGCCTTAACAGGATCCAAGGATGCTGAGTGGGCTTTGACAAGCACGTCCTGGAAATCATTAACCCAATTGTTGAAAATGTCCTGTTCCCTGTTTTAATATTTTCTGTGGCTGACAGCTGGTGTTCTCATTATGGGATTGTTAATCCATCTCTGAGCCTGGCAAAGCGCTGGGCCTTGTTGGATGGAAGCCATTTGAAGTTTTGCCATTATATGTATGGACGGTAGTTAGCTATTTGTGTATCGGGTTTCCCTAATCAATAGTGAACAATTTGACAACAAGGGCCTTTCTTTATCTATGTGCATGCCAGGCCTCCCCTACGCCAAGCAGAGTTAGGTTTTCTGAAGGTTAGTGAAGACTAAAAAAAAAAAGGGATGTAGAATTCATTCTTAGGTAGCAGGAGGAGGGAAAGAACATGTTTGGGGCATCTTCTGGTAAGTTAGTCATATGCACATGTCTTCTGAATAGCAGCCCCATTACCTATTTGCCAGGCTAGCAGATTTTTCACTTATTCTAGAATCCTGGAAAACCCAAATCACCTCTCTTCTTTTTCACCTTCACTATAGAAATAATGCAATCGCCTGATGAAAAGGGTGGAAGTTTTTTCCTTAGAAAGGATGTAAGGGGATCTCGTTTATGTCAGCCTGCCTCTTACAGATGCATCAATGTCACTGCCTTCCTAAATAACAAAATTAAATGGCTGGAAAGGGCAATCAAGGTGGCTGTCACATTCCAGTGAGTAGAAGTCAGTGCAACATCTGTTTTGCCTGCTGTTTCAGAAATCACTGGAACAGTCTATAAAGTAGGAATTAAATTTCTTCTCTTTTCTTCCACGTTGGTGGAGATTTGCAATGGCTTTGCTAGGAGATAGTTCCTGAAGTTCGTGTATATAACAAGACTAGTGACCAGCCTCAAAAAAGAAATGGTATTGCTGATATTTGTTATGAGTTATAATATATATATCCATCTCAAAAGCAAAGATTCTGCTAGCATTTTTTTATGTTTAGTTTTTTCTTTTCTTTTCTTTTCTTTTCTTTTCTTTTCTTTTTTTTTTTTTTACCTCTTTCCCTATCTATAACTGCAATCCTCAATCCTCATCCACCTCTGGTCCGGGGCCTGGAGGTGAGTGGCAGGTGGGCAAGAGATGCTTCCTCTGTATTTACAGCTGCTTCCATCACTCACATCACTTCCCGAGTTCCACCTCCTGCCAGACAAGCAGCAGCATTAGATTCTCATAGGAGCACAAACCTCCACATGGGAGTGGTCTAGGTTGCAAGCGCCTATGTGAGTGTAATGCCTGATGACCTGAGGTGGGGATGTAATGCACTCGAATCACCCTGAACATGCTCCCCACTCCCAGTCTGTGGAAAAATTGTCTTCCATGAAATCGGTCCCTGGTGCCACAAAGGTTGAGGACCACTGATCTATATAATACTTCTGCAATGTGTATCACCTCTGTCTTTGTGAACAATGGATAACTCTGAAACACTTTCATTTAATAAATTTCCTAGGATTCAAAAGGACCCACAGCTTATCTTATTGGTATTTTTTGAGCATCTGTTTTTTGTTGAGTGCTGGGGCAGCCATGAGCCATACAGCAATTCAAGTGGACCTTACGGAGCTCACAGGCAAATGCAGTGGAAGACGTTGAACTAGGTAGTAGCAAGACAAACTTCTAGTGCTAGAAAACTTGACTTCTATTTACTTGGTGTTTGTTAAGCATAGGAAGAAAATGTTCTGAGTCTGTGGGAGATATTTCCTAAAAGAAATAAAAAAAACAAACAAACTCAACAACATGCCAGACTTTAAATGATGGCTGGCATTTGGGTAGCCTGAGATGGGGCATCACAGGCAGAGAGAGTCAGGCAAGCATAGGTATATAGTGTGACAATGTGTGTGGAGATGGTGAAGCTGGGGCTTCCCCGTCTATGTTCTGAAGAATTCCAGGGTGAGTCAGCATTGGAGGGAATAAGCGTTTCTGCAGTTAGGGAACTTTGAGAAATTCTAGGTAGGAGGAAATCAGACAGGCTTGTGAAGCACAGGATCTTGCTTCATCAACCTTACTTTTTAGTATAGTTCTGAAGGTAGACCACCTGGTTTGATTCCCAGATCTTCTACTTAATAATTTCATAATTTGTGTGAGTTTGGGAAAATTATATGATTCCCTTGGGTCTCTGTTTTCTCAATCTTTTTAAAAAAATATAATCTTTTATCAGCTACAATGTAGAGGTATATGGCACAGTTTCTGGGTGAAGAACTCGACTACAATTCAGACTCAGAACTCAACTACAACAAGGACTTTGCCTTACAGACACAAATAATGTAACCTAATTTGTTACCCTCATATTAACCAGCCTCACTCTGCTGCCCCAGTCTAGAGTGCTGTGGCATCAGCCGTGCTCACAGCAACCTCAAACTCCTGGGTTCAAGTGATCTTCCTGCCTTGGCCTCCCACATAGCTGAGACTAAAGTCACCCCCCACACTACCCAACTAATTTTTCTATTTTTAGTAGAGGTGGGGTCTTGCTCTTGCTCAGGCTGGTCTTACACTCCTGAGTGCAAGCAATCCTCCTGCTCAGTGTCCCAAAGCACTAGGATTACAGATGTGAGCCACTGAGCCCAGCCGAAAGAAAAAAAAAAAAACCTTAATCTTTACCTTATTGGGTTGTATGAAGTTATTTAATTCATTTAAAGTACCTGCTTAGAACAGTTCATGGTACACTAAAGTATTCAATAAGTGTCTGCTATTCCTTTTCATCTCACAACAACATCATGTTGAAAATAACGGAATGCTAAAATAAAGCAGATTTATGTCTTTGGCTGAGATGAAGCATTCTTGTCAGAGTAAATCAGCAAGATTTGATATCCTATGTCAAATTCTGCTCCATAAATCATCCTTTCTTCTTTGAAGAAAAATAAAAAATACTGGTACAAATCAGATATGGTAGGCCAATTTAAACGTCCGTGTTTTAAAACATCACCTCCCACATTTGACCTTTTTAAAAGAGAAAATGAAAAAAATATGTTTATTAGAAAGAGAAAGAAAATTGACTTCTTCATAATCATGACACAATAAATAATGAAAACTGAAAAAAGGTTTCCGTTTGGTTCAGCTTCAAGTAGGGTTCTTTAGCATCACCTCTACGGGTGAACAAAATAATGCTCAAAGAATTATGGCAATAATTTTCTTTGCAATGAGACCTTTCGCATCCTAGCATGTAGGTTGCTCTGGAAGTCATTAATCCTTGCAAGGCCTCAGAGTTATGCGGTGATGATAATTTATTCTGTGTGTATAGATCAGTGTCATAGAAAGGTCAATGTTTGAACTAGGAAGAGAATCACAAGCAACCTCATGCTATGTTCAGACCCAAAACACACACTCTCTTATCTGAAGCGAGATTATGACAAGGCCTCTGTTCTTTGGGGACACTCTTAATTTTTCTCCCTTGTTTAGTTCTTAATGCCATTTCTCACTTGCAGTAAAACCAATTTACAAAATTCAATCTGCAAAAGTCAAGGCTGATTCTCATTACTAATTGGCAGGAGGTGCTCCTCTGAAAACTGCCTATTTAACACGGTAGGAAGCAACAGAAATGGGGAAAAAAAAAAAAGTTTTTTCCACCAGAGCTATGGGGCATGAAATGAATGCCGGTTGACAGATTCCTGCTTAGTTAAAAAACGATTTGATTAAATGATAGAAATTGATCATTGAGAGAATTTATGTTTGACAGGACACTAGAACGTGGACTTTGATTCCCGCTGCTCCTGCTCCATCCACCGTTGAATTGCTCTGAGAGGAAGCACAGTGTGAACACAAGAACACCACTTAGATGTTCCAGCAAAGGGGAGAAACCAGCATGATCGCTCTGTTTAACTGGCCCGTGTAATCACCAAGCTACATTTTTATAGCCTGCCCTTGGCATAATTTTTACAAGGGTATAAAGGCCACTCTTTACAGCCCCAGGGTCTGCCCTCTCTTCCTTGTCCCTCTCCCCTAACCACTACTGTGCTATGAAAACGCTTGTTAAAAATCTGTGTTTTAGAGAATTTTGCTGACCCCATGTAATGGCCAGTCATCCAGGTCATTTACCAAGGTGCCAATATCAAAGAATATCACTGGAAAGAGATAAAATATCACTAAAACAGTAAAAGTGTGGGAAATAAAAACTTATATTCACTAGGACTTCTCTCAAGGGAGGTTCTATATCTAGGATCTCAGGCTTAACTACCTGGAGGATGGGTCAGGTCAGGGAGAAGAGCCCAGAAGATACCCTTTGGGGAGCACACTCATGCCTGGTACCTGGGTCTCGGGGGCTATTGCTACTGGACTCCAGTTGGTTGGTACCATGCACTAGTTTGGTTTCAGGGTCAAGACATCTTTTGGTTTTCAAAAGGAGAAGGAAATGCAGATTTTTATCTTAAAAATCTCATGATTGCTTCAAGCTGACAGCTAATTCGAATGTCTTTAAGCACTATGAGCTGGCAAAAGACCTGCCACCCAGGTAATGTGTAGTAGACCTGTGCTGAGTGTGGTTGGCAGGGCAACTTTGATAGGTGAGGATTTGTGTATTTTGGGGGTGGTGATGACAGTGGTCAAATACATCCAAGAGCATGGCTGAGCCGCAATACTTGATAATAACTGATCTCAACTGATCTCAACCTTCTAAAAAGGTTGGTTCCTTTGTTAGGCTGAATAGAAGATGCAAATTTGGGGCCAGAGTTGAATTGCTGGGTAAAACGTAAAACAGTCAGTATTTTAAGAAAAGTCATATGGTTTGGTGCTCGTAGCTCAGTGAGTAGGCAGCCAGCCACATATACAACTAACGACAACTGCAACCAAAAAAACAGCTGGGTGTTGTGGTGGACACTTGTAGTCCCAGCTACTTGAGAGCTTGAGCCCAAGAGTTTGAGGTTGCTGTGACACTATGGCACTCGAGCGAGGGTGACATAGTGAAACTGTCTCAAAAAAAAAAAAAAAAAAGAAAAAGAAAATTAATACTATTTCCTAATTTTTCTTTCTTGTAATCTTTCAGGCACTCCTTTAAGTAAATATCAGGCATGTATCTGAAGGCTATTGATTTACATAACAGCCAAAATATTAGCAAATTTTCACAGTAATCACAGAGTGATCACTCCATGTTTAGGTCCCAGTTTCCAACTGGAAAATATCTGTCCTCATCCCACAACCTTTGTTACTTCATCTTATGTGTATATGTTACCTTCATTTCTACCAATGATAGAAATTTGGTATCAATAAAGTCTTTGTGTAAAATGCAAACATCACTGGGAATATAAGTAATGTCCTTCACACACCAGTATAAACTTGGTCAATCAGCTTAACTTCTCTTGACATTTATTAGGCAAAGTCAGTTACAGAGAGGGGTTGGGGCATCTTTAGAAGAAAGATGACACATAACATGTATTACTTTGGGGAAAACCAGGAAGTGGGTGGTCTAGGAGAAATCTGAGTAGAATAGAGGAGGGTACATTGCAAGATATAAAAGGGCTATGTTTAAGACAAATTTCTGTTTCAAAATTTTAATTAGGACTATACCAAAAACACATGAGTTTTCTTTTATCTCTCTTTTTCCTATGGTGTTCCTATTATTCACTGTTACTACTAGTGCTCTAACTTGACAAATAGTGTAGGTCAAATGGGCTTTTAGGTAATTCTGTGAACTTAACCATGGTTAACTCTTTATAAAAATAGAAATGTCCTCAGGGAAAAACAATTCACTGCAAATTTCTCTCATATGTTTTAGAAAATAACAGTTATAAGATTGTGTTTGTGTGATATGCACACATATAATTATACATGTATGTATACATGTTTGTGTGTCTCCATCTATATCATATAGAGAGGCAGAAAGATACAAAAGGACAAAGAGAGTAAATGATGCAGCAAATTTTTAAAGCTGATGAATCTGAGTAAAGGGTATGTTCTTCATACAGTTCTTCAGATATACTATTCTTGCAAGTTTCAGATTTGTTCAATGTAAAAAGAAAAACCCTATAATGGAGGTGGTTCTTGCAGCAGGTACAGTTTCTACTGTAGATCCACACTACGAGAGAGTTAATTAGGAAAGGCCACATTTGCCAAGCTTACGTTGATGGACACATGTATTCTGCTAGGATAATTATTGTCAGATTTTGCCAGAAAAATGGGAGAAACCACACACTTGGTTTCAGGCCCAACAGAAATTGTTCTTAATGGTTAAAATCTATTTTTTTTTAAATCAACACAACCGATTGCTTTCTACTCCCCCTTCCAGTGTGCGTAAAATTTATAACAAGGAAATGAAGAAAATAATCCACTTTCTATATCTACCTTCACAAAAGTCAAACCTGTGTTATTTTTCTCTTTTCTTCTACAGATTATTTTTGTGTCTTGTGCAATTTCATCCTTTCTGTACCTATAACACTGTTTTGGGAAGAATACTCGATACTGAGACCCTGGCTCAACTCAGACAGGAATAGAAAAAACTGAAATGCAATGATGTTAGAATAATAGAGTAATGAGGTAAGACCCTAGACATTTAATTTGGCTTTCCTCAACACTTACCCACCAATAATGATGCAGGAAGCAGACAGAGCCTTTGAGTTTCACTAAATTGAACTCTGTACTAATCTGTTTTTTTGCTCCTTTTTTCCTGCTGATTAGAGGCTATTCTGGGGATTATTGTAACCTCTTAAAATTCCCAGTAATACTATCTCTACAAGGGGCTACATCCTCCTCAAATATTGATAGAGTCCAGGTGGATATCTATAAGAGCCCTATCTGTCTAGCCTGAAGTTTTAAAAAATGTCTGCTTTGGTCACTGTAACAAAATGTGGTGTGAGAATTTGGGCCCAATGTTTACAAGTCTAGAGAAGTTGAAAATAAGATCTGTTAGGCTGAAACAGAAAGATCTGATTTTTTTTTTAATATTCAGAATTAAATTTTGTAGTTCAAATCAATGTGTGGGCTAATATTTTGGAGACATATAACTCTTGTTTGGGGCCTGGATTTGACTGTGGGCTACCTGTGAACCATTTCTGGTTAAGTGGTCCTATTATGGACTAAATTATGATCTCCCATTCACATGTTAAAGCCCTAACCCACAAGGTGATCGTATTTGGAGACAGGGCCTTTAAGGAGATGATTTTGGTTGAATGAAAAGGGTAGAGCCGTAACCCTCTAGGACTATTGTCTTTATATGAAGAAGAGGAGACACCAGGGGTTCTGACACACAGAAAAACGGCATCTGGAAGCCAAGATGAGAGCCTCGCCAGAAACCTACCCTGACAGTGCCTCGATTTTGGACTTCCCAGCTTCTAGAACTAGGAGAAAACAAATTTCTGTAGTTTAAGCTACCCAATCTCTGGCATTCAGTCAGAGCAGCTTGAGCAGACTGATACAGGTCCTTTCTTGAAGTGAATATTTGGATAGAGGGATATATTAGGTCATAATTTATCAATATCTAGAACACTGGCTGTGAGAGTCTTTGTCTTGGCTTTATTGATGTGTCCAAATAAGGATTTTTTTTTTTTAAATTTTAGGCAAGTCTTACTATCTAGCCCTCGGTAGAGTGCTGTGGTGTCACAGCTCACAGCAACCTTAAACTATCGGGCTTAAGCAATTCTCTTGCTTCAGCTTCCAAGTACCTGGGACTATAGGCGCCCACCACAACGCTCAACTATTTTTTGGTTGCAGTTGTCATTGTTGTTTAGCAGGCCTGGGCCAGGCTCCAATCCACCGGCCTCAGTATATGTGCTTGGTGCCCTATTCACTACAGAGCTACAGGCACTGCCCCAAATAAGGATTTTTAACCTGGGGTCTACAGTTCTCCAAGTTCATGGAGAGAATTCTGTGTCCAAGAATTTCTATAGACAAAAATAGTATTGCTATTTTTGCCACCTTCTAACTAAAATACAGCATTTTACTTTTGTTGGTAACAAACCAAAATGGAATAAATAGTAACTGTGACTTTGTCACTAATGACAATCACAGTATTGTCAAATCGTATTACAATTGTGGTACATACCTCAAGCATTTATGCTGAATATTATTTTGACATTATGGAAATTATTAGACATTATGGAAATCCAGAGCTAATTCTTATTATTTTATTCAATAAAATGAAACAGATATTATATTAAAGACATATTTTTAATATTTTGATAACTATTTTATCATAATGGGCTTTCTTTGCAATTCTATGTATTTTATTTTATTCATTTGAAAACAGACCACCAAGGGGAAATTTTATAGGCACCACCCTGATGCAAAGCCCCCTGGGCACAGAAAATTTTAAGAAATCGCTGATGTTCATCGGTATCTCCATATTACCATGAGTGGCCAGGCTTCTGTCATAGGGTAAATCGAACTTGGTCCTGTAGGCACAAGCTCTCATGATAAATAAATGGAGTACATGCTCAAGCTGAGTGAGCAAGTTTATTTGATGAGCCTCTGTTGTGACCACTAGTGTATGGCACAGGGATCTTGGTGGGATAGGGGTCCAGCTAGGAGGACCACTGAGTTAGAGTGTTTGCCATTCCAGTAGCCCAACATGTCCCCAAGTTATCCTCTTTCTGTCATGTGCAAAATTGTCCTCAGCTAAGCCAATCTCCTCTTTTTTTCATCATTGCTTATTCAACTTTCCCCAGCTGAATCATCAGCTCCAAGGATGAAGGCAAAAATGAGTCTGCCTTCTTTTCAGCTGAGCCCACAGTTTGCTGCAGAGTTCTAGAACTCAGCAGGTGCTTGAGATGCATGTGCCAGACCCCAGGAAAACAACGTGCAGTAGAACCATCTCTCAACCCAGGAGAGCACATTGCCCATCCGAGCCCGTGTCATCTGGTGGTCATGTCCTCATTCCTATGTCCTCATCCAGTGAAAGTCATGATGATCTGTTCTTCCCTGCCCCTTCTATCAGGTTACACTTAATTTCAGTTCTAAGCCACATCTTGCTTCTTAGCAGAATAATGAATACTATATTTTATACAATTCTACCAGAAGTGTATTGCTCTCTATTTGTCAAGCACGGTGCTAAGTTCATGCCTATTAATATCTCAGTGAACTCTCATTTTGCAGAGAAGACAACTGAAACTTAAGAGACTACCTAATTTGCTCAAAATAATATATGTAGCATGTTGGAAAAAGAGGGCTCTATTCTAGTCCTCTCCAGTTTCAGTGATGACTGGGGATATGCTTCCTCATGCCCTATTGGGGCAAATACTCAACTTCTTTGAATCATGAATGCGTCACCTATTCCATGACGAATACTAGATATCTCATTAGGTTATATTCAACAAGCTTTAGCTATCTAATAAGGAGAGAGATCACATTTGGTGAACAGCTTGTATATTAAGCATTTTTAGAGTTTTGTTTTTGTCTACAGCAACATGGTTCAGAAAGATTAAGTGACTTGCTCAAAGTTATACAACTTGTCACAAAAGAATCTGAATCTTGACCCAGCTCTCACTTTAATCTACAATATGTGGGTTCCTCTATGATTCTATAAGGCTCCCCAGGCCACAATAGATATAGACTGGATTCCTACAAATGAGCAAATAAACCAAAAGAGACATTTCAATTTTCCCTAATCCCCTGCTTGACTTCGACAGTGGAAAACCAGCCTCACTGGGCTTGTGTTCATAATTTTGGGCAAATGTAGTGGTTTAGTCATCACTGCTATGTTGGAGAGGTGTTTGTGTCCAATCACTCCTGGGCTCCACTGGTTTACTCTCCCAGAGAAAGGCACATGTTCACGATTTACTACTGACTTGATTTGCCAACCCATATTTGGCCACTGGTGTTATCCCAAGTAAAGTCCAGTCAAAGCATCCTTCTCATGAATGCGTACCATCTGTGTCTGCCTAGGACTCAATCTCCTGGCTCACCCTGCTTGTCTCAGTTCCTAGAAAGTGTCCATGGCATGGGTGGACTGGAGAACACCCCTGCCTACAGCCTCAGAGGCTCCTTTGTCAAGGCCTTGAGTTCACTAACAACATCCATCTGGTGAAACAGCAGAGAAATGACATTTAGATTGTGCTCTTTGTTAAGGGATCTTTGAAAAGCCAGAGTAATTAGCACTTTTTAAAGTTATTTGAGTGGAATTCTATCTTCAGATCCTAACTGGCATTGAATAGAAGTTAAATCATTACAATCATTTCTGGAGGAAGAGGAGGGTGAGGGGATGGTTTCCCGACCACCCACTGCGGTTGGCAAGCTTTCCAGGAGGCATTTCTCTCTCCTCTGTCACTTCTGAAAAAAAAAGAAAAAATCTATACAAATCTTGTCAGGGAGAGCATTTCATATCCTTTTTGGCAATATATGTGGTTTGAAGTGGAGGGTAGAGATTTAGACATGAAATTCTCCCAGACTTTAAGGCAAGTTGTTTCAGTGACACTGTGAGAATCGTTTACAAAACCTGAAGTTTGGTACCTTTGAAAGAAATGGCATTGTTTTTCATTGTCATTCCCTCTTGTCGCTTTAATTAAAACAAATAGCAGACATGTTGGGAAAAAATGAAAAGCAGTTGGCAGCTTCACCCATTTTGTATGCTTCCCAATCTCTCAAGGTTTTTGAAAGAGAAAACTTTACAGTGACATTCCGTGATTTCAGCTCTCTGCTCTTTGTGGATTTCTCCCTTATTCTCCTGAGATCCTTGGGATCATAAAAGCAATTCGCTCATCCCTCTCTAATCCCCCAAATTTCTCATACAGTTTGGCCCACAGTGATGTGAAAACAGGGACATTTGGAGCAGAAAGTGACCTTTGGCGGGTGTTGCAGCTGTGTTCTGGGGCTAGTTTATGTTTGCTTAAGGGATTGAGGGAGATCGTTCTTGGAACTGAAAAGGGTCCCAAGTGCAGTGGGCAGCCTTGGTCTCGCTACTCAAGGCTGAGGGTGTGCCGGGAGGGGCACAGTCAGCACAGCAGGTGATGAAGCTGGGCAGACCTTGCTTCCCACCTCTGTTCTGTCACTAACAAGCTCCATGACCCTGAGAGAAGCCCCAGATGATTCTATTGCTAGCGCCTCCCTTAGAGTACTGTGGCACAGAATGTAAGTGCCGTAAATAAGGCCAAGGAATGTTTTCAGTCTTGTCCATTGATGTGTCCTGGTGCCTAGCATAGGGCATGGCACACAGTCAGTGCTCTGTAAATACTAAAGAATATATAGAACATGATAAAGTTCTTAGTATAGCTGCCAGTCCAACAAATGATAGTTATTATTATTATTTTCTCCATGTGTTTTCAACTTGACCTCATGGACTCAACAACCTGCTCCATTGACAGCCCTTTCCTTCTGCTACTTGGAGCTTTATTCTTCTAAACATTTTCAAGCGAAGAACATTTCAGTGACAGCTTTTAAATACTCTTTAAACATAGTCATTATGTTCAATGTCAGTGGTTGTGTGCAAAAAATTCGTGAAAAGAATATATTTGTATTTTGAATGAGAAAATAGATGCTAACATTTTTCACCTTGCAAAGCTTAATGACCTAAGTCATCTCTTTGGTTGGGTTTTAACGGCAAAAAATGATGGAGAGATTTAAGAACTTCTTCAATAATTTCCTTATTCCAATTTTTGTCCAGGCTTTCTAATATTATTTTATTTAGCTTCTATTTATCTTACCCGAAGGTTTTAAAAACTTTGTTGAAATTTCAGGAATGTTTTTCCCCTCTGGGTTAGATACCTCAGGTCTTTACAAGGCTTTTGTGATTTCTGCTCATCTCCCGTGTCTGGTTTGAGTGCTGCTTTCTGCTCACAAAGAAATGGTTCTGTGAGGAAGTAGGAGCCTTCAGTGAACTATTAGTGGCCAGAAGAGAGTTGAGGCTGCGGTTAAGGTGTTGGGAAGTGAGAAGGGAGGGAAGGGCCCAAAGAGAGACAACCTGAAAGACTATTTCCATTCAGTCTGGCCATTTCTGGAGAGGTGCAATAGTATTGGGTAAAGTTGAAAACACCAGCGATCTGGTGGTTTTTCTGGTAAATAAATTAAAGTGTCCTTACATTAAGTATTTATTAAGGCTGCAGATCCCTGGGCCACAGAACAGAAGTTTTGGAAGCAAAGACAAAAACTTATATTTTAAAATAAGTTTCCACATGGAAACCATCATCATGGTAGATTAGTGATGTACACAAACCCAGGACCAACCTAAATGAGCAAGTAGAGCTGCGTTTTAACAAAGTTTGACAATTAATTTCATGAACTTGCCACTGTGTGCTTACGCTGGCAGCACTGTACAAACACCTCTGTAAGGTTTCATAACCTTGATGTATCAGTGATGCACAGCTGTGTTGGTGTCCATGTGTGGTGCTGTCAGGCTGGGTGGCATTTATTACTGCTGTTGTGTGTTTTTGTGCACCATTGTCGGAGTGTTAGAACTTGAATTAGAGTAATGTATCAACATGAAATTTCTTGTTAAACGCAGAAGGAGAGGAAGTGAAATCTGGGACATGTTATTCCAAGTTTATGGGGATAATACCATGAAGAAGATGGTAGGGTACAAAGGGATTAAACATTTTTTCTGAGGGGAGGGAAAGTGTCACTGATGAAGAGAAGTCAGGGCGGCCAGTAACAAGCCAAACTGACAAAACATTGCAAAAATTTATCAAATTGTGCATCAAAATCATCAGCTGACTGTGAGAAACACAGCAGACCAAGTATATATGAATGAAGACAACAGTTAGAAAAATCCAGTGTTATAACCTAATTATAGCCTTAGAATATGGGGAGGGGGAAGGAATGGGGAGGGGAGGGGAGTGGATGGGTGGAGGGAGGGTGATTGGAGGGGTCACTTCTATGGTTTATCCTACAAGGGTACAAGTGAATCTTTCTAAAAGCAGAGTATGAATGTCTTGCCTCAATAACTAAGAGAATGACATGAAGGCTACGTTAACCAGTTTGATGAGAGTATTTCAAAATGTACATGAAAACACCACACTGTAACCCATGATTGCATTAATGTACACAGCTATGATTAAATTAAAAAAAAAAAAGAAAAGAAAAGAAAAATCCTACCTGAAAATCTTGGCCAACAACTCATGGCTCTTGCATTACCACAATGAGGAAATTTTAGCCAGTAAACAAATAATTGTATTGGGACACCCTACTCACTGGATCTGGCCCTCATTGACTTTTTCTCTACCAGAAGATAACAAAAATATTGCAAGGAAGACATTTTGATGATATTCAGGACATCGAGGGTAATGACAACAGCTCTGATGGCCATTCCAGAAAGAGTTCCAAAATGGGACTTATGGGTGCTGGCATCAGCTCACAGCTTCTCAGTGCTGAGTGTCACTTTGAAGGTGACCATAGTGCTACTCAGCACTGAAATAGGTAGCACTGTCCTAGGAAGAGTTCACAAACTTAATTGTCAAACCTTGTAGTCTTCAGACCCAAAGACACCTCTCAACTCTTTTTCCTTTAAAATAAGTATACAATTTAATTAACATTTGAACTTCATTAAGAGATTTATGGTCTGATAATGTAATGGAGTGTTAATGCTGCCTAGGCTATGCTTGCTTGCTGAGACTTAGAAATAGGGTCCACTTCATACTTAGCACTTATTAAATTCTTCATTGAATGAGTACAATGCCAAACAAAATGTATTCAAGTGCTTTCTGAAAAATCAATTTTAAAGGTCTTTCTATTCCTGCTATTGATAAACACAATAAAGGCAAACATGCTAGTTTAACATAATAGGCGGATTTTTATATAACACTTATATCTTTTTTGTTCACAGGTATATTATTAAATGATAGAGAATATCTCATGCAACCATTTCCATAGAACTAGGAAATCAATTTCTAAGAAAGAAAGATTTTTACAAACCCCACCTTTTATGCTCAACACCAACAGGACTCCTTTCATTTTGTATGCATTATTTTGTAATACTTTCTCATGCGGCTTAGATGATTTATAGGTAATGTAACCTACCTATGCAAGTAATGCTAAAAATAAATATACACTCTTAAATTTAATAAAAAGGGAACATAAAACAAAGGTAATTTATAATGTATATCCATTTCAGTATGTGAGTGTTCAGGCACTACCAGACTCACAGCACAGTGAGTCTGTTTCTGCACACACATAGGCATGATATCCCCATCCATATAATAGCAACAAAGAAAATTGGTCCAGGTGTTAGGTGTTGGCAATTCAAAAGCTGAGGCACCAATGCTATTGGTAACATCATTTTCCAAAATGGCAAATGACTCATAGGAAAGTTTTAAACAAAAGATAAAATTTCCTTAAATTACATTGTGGTTACGTTGTTGGTAAAATCATTTACATGTAAAATAGCGATAAAAATACTTTGTCTTTATAGATACTATGGCATTAATTATTTAGCTCAAATAATTGCGGACAGATGTCTGAGCTTCAGGCATGTCCATCAAGACATTTAAACATCATGAGAAGTGCATGCAGGACGATTCATTGTGTGGTCTCTCCTGTGCAGGAAATCTAACCTCAACTCCCATCTACTAGATATAAGTAGTGTCCTCTTCAAACATCAGTTGCCTTAGCAACTAAAGAAAACCTTTCTTCTGATTTCTTACCCTGATTTCTACTCTGCTGCCACTTAGAAGCATTATACTAGAGAGATAGGAACCAATGAGAGACATTTGAGAACAAGGTCTAGACTGTTGGGAGGTCATGGAGCCATGAATGATCAGTCCTTGCTCAAATAGTTTGTCCAAGGTCATTGAGTGGCACAGTCAATTTGCAAACTTTAATGCATCTAACGTCAAAGGCATGATCTTTCTGCTGCTTTCTGCTGCCTTCCCAGCATAAGAGGACCATGCTAATCAGCAGCTTTGCCAGTCTAGGATGGAAAGACCCTAGAGGTAAAAAAGAAAAGTTTGAGGTTTGAGAGTACTTTGGAGCAAATGTGGTATATAGCAGGGGTCTCCAATCTTTTTGGCACCAGGGACTGATTTCATAGAAGATACTGTTTCAACAGATGGGTTTGAATGGGCTGGGAGGTTTCTGGAGGATTCAAGTACATTGTATTTATTGTGCACTTTATTTCTGTTATTATTACTTTATAATATATAGTGAAATTATTATTTACATCTCACCATGATACAGAATCAGTGGGAGCCCTGATTTTGTTTTCCTGTAACTAGATGGGTCTAGCAGTAGCCTCACTGCCTCAGCTCCACCTCAAATCATCAGGCATTAGATTCCCATATGGAGCCCACAGCCCAGATCCCTCACATGAAAAGTTTGCACTCCTGTGAAAATCCAGTGCCTTGACTGATCTGATGGGAGGTGGGCAGGTGGTTATGGGAACTATGGCTGTAAATACAGATGAAGTTTCACTAGCTTGGCACTCACCTCTTGCCTTGCTGATTTCTCTAAGGCTTGGTTGGCTTCCCACACCTACCATAGCTAAGTATTCATATCAACTTTCATCTTGTATGTACCTGGGTTTTCTTTAGATTTCAGATTAGTTACAGCCCTCTGATGGGTTCAAGATAAATTGAAAATTGGCAGATTTTCTGGTGTTATAAATGTAGAAATGACATTCTTTTCAGTTTTTTACATATTAAGGGAAAGCTCAAAATTGTTTTAGACAAACATTATTTCAAATTAATACATGTAGATGGTTAGAATGTGAAATTGTGCTGAAGGACTTAGAACAAAAGGAAATTGTTCTTTAGACTATCCTCTGTCTTTAACACAGAAGGAATGAGTTTTATTATTTTGACTCTTTCTGCTTTTATTTCTTTTATTGATTATTTATATTGCTAAATATAAATTTATATTTAATAAATATTTAACAATAAATATTTATAGCTGTTTCTTGATTGATCATTTTGGACATTACTTGTTGATTATCTAACAGGTGAGGACTTAGCTCAATATAACAATGTTCTATCTCCCTTCCCTAGGATATAATTATAGTTTAATTTTTAGTTTCTATCTTGATAATATTTATAGGATTAAGCATTATATTCTCACCAAACCTGTATCAACCTATTCATTATAAATTGTACTTCATTTCTCTGTTTAGATATAAGGCTACAATCACCTCTATTATTTAATTCCACTTTCCTCCAATCCTTTCTGTTTTCCTAATTTATTATGTATACCTACCCCAAATCTGTGTTTTCCGGAGATTTGATTAAGCTTTGCTTGCTTGCAGATAACTTGAATCTAATAATTGTAAATTAATAAATGGTGATTATATTATTACAAAATTGAATCCTGTATGTCTAAAAATATCTTTTTTTTCCCCTACCTTCCTTTCATATTTTTTAAAGGTAGAGAAGTTTAGATTTAAATTTACATTTGAATATTGAAGGCACTAGTTGTACCATCCTGCAATGTTGATGAGGCATCTGGGGCCAGTATGAAGCATGTCCCTTAAAAATAATTTGCTTTTTATTTCTTGAAGCTATTGAGATTTTCCTGTTATCTGTGGTATTCTCATGCTTCTTGGCCATCTATCTAGTTAGGCTCTTTTTTATTAACTGTGTTGGGTATTTATGGGCTCATCATTTATTTTTAAATTTTCTAGTCTTTTTACCTTTCAGGGATTACCTTAAAATTTGGCAGTTATTTTTAATTTGTAAGAATTCCTTCTTATTCCTTGAGTGTTCCTTCTTGTAACACCCTGTTCTTGTTTTGTGATTGCAATAGCTTCATGCTTCTCCTTGATAGCAACAATGAGGATTTTTCCAAGTTTCCTTTGATTTATTGTTTTGTTTCATTTGGGAATTTTTTTTATTATCACAGTTTCTTTGGCTTATCTTGACTTTTACCTTTCAGGTTGCAAGCTTTCATCAAATGCCTGTTTCTTGATTGTTTATTCCTACTTAAGGATAAGGCACTAAAACAACCAATGGGATGCTTGATGCCCAAGAGCAGGCTTGCTGACTGGCTGACTTTTGTATAAATTGAGTAGACAAGGATCTACTTGTGGAATCCCCAAATACCAGAATGCAAAAGTATTTACTCTGGGATATCAACACTCATATTAATGAGCCTATGTAGAGTTTTTAAGAGATACTCCATTTCCCCAAGGGAGGTAAGTCCCTGACTAAAAGGCATTCCTCACACAGGGGTGGAGGTAGAGGCAGTTTGGATCAATCTCTTTTTGGGCTCTCATTCTTATTTCCATAGTCTTGTACCTATGAGTTTCCACATTTCCTGGCATTCTACAGGTTGAATGTCTCACTCCATAACCGTAGCCTCTTTCTGAGGTCTCTGTAGTTCCTCACCCTGCATTCCTTATCACAGTTCTTTATTTTTTAACTTCCAGAAATATGCTTGACCACTTTGTCTATTTTATGGTCTCTTCATTGTGGGGAGTTTAAATTTCTTTATCACAATTTTAATAGAGTCTTGGGAAGGAGAACCCTACATAAATGAAGCCAGTTCATCATCGTCAGTCATGTAACATGGTACTGGTTCATGAAGTTGTTTCATCTGTATCCCAGGGCCAGGAAAGATTTCAAGAATGTTTGCAGTTTGAGATGGCTCTTGTGTGCTATAAATTAAACAAAAATGCATATGAAGATATATCCTGCCTGGACAAAAAATAATAATTCCCAACCTTACTTTTCAGGATTTCTCAGAAATCTGTGTTCATTGTTAACACAAAATCAGGTATCATCAGACTATCTACTGGCAGAGTCTTCTATATGGTGCACTTGTGCACAAGGTAATGGAAACAGGAAAGGACCCTTCAATAGGGAGCAGGTAGTTTACCATCTGATCTAACCACCCCACCAAATCGAAGAGATAAATCTTGGTAGCACAGAGTTAATATTTTACGCATATTTTTCTTTTGAGTTGAGCAACACACTTATAAGCCCTTTTCATCTTGCCCAGATCCTCAGCTCACCTATTACCATTAATGGTCACTGGCTGCCTACTTGGACACAAATTGATCCCACAGGAAAGCATGTGAATAGAGCAAACTTAACAGGAAGAAAAACATGAAAGGTCACCCTGTGGGACTCCTTCTTCCCTTTTACATTCAGAAGATATGTACTGAACAACTAGTTTGTACTCTACCACATTTTATTAAGATACCCTTGAGCAAGTAAGTAACCTACCATTGAATGCCTAATTGATTTTCTCGGAATGGAGATAGAATATCAGCCACTTTGTAGAATTTATATGTGAATTAGGTAAATCAATACATATGAAATGCATGGCAAAGCATCTGAAATGAGTAAATGCTTAACTAATTTTATTATTAAGATTAACCAAAGTACATTATCTCTCATTAAGTATGTGGAAAGAGACAGATGTGGGAACTAATATTGATACTAAAATATAGTGCAATTTACTATGTTAAACTATTTTAAATTGCACATGAACTTTATGTCTACCCTGTATAATGCATGTTAGGAAAAGGTTGAGTTAGT
Organism: Galagoides demidoff; assembly: GCA_963574575.1. Taxonomy (NCBI): domain Eukaryota; kingdom Metazoa; phylum Chordata; class Mammalia; order Primates; family Galagidae; genus Galagoides; species Galagoides demidoff. The sequence continues at coordinate 18,445 of CAUYQV010130084.1, forward strand.
TAGAAAACATTAACAGGGTGGTGGGTATAAGCCCAAATATATATGTTAAATGTAAATAGATGAAATATTATAGTAAAAAGACAAAGATTATCCAATTTGAATTAAGAGGAATCTCAAATATGTATTGCTTAAAAGAGAAAACCTTAGATATAAGGATGTAGAAAGTTACAAAGAAAATGATATGAAAAGGCACTAATAAAAAGAAAGCCTGTGGATTTCAAATACAAGTTTTTGTTTTTATCACATAAAAAAGTGAATGCTAGGGAGCTGCTAGAATGGTTCTACCGTAGCCCCTGTTCTAAACTGGATTTTCCAATTGACGTCATTTCCCAGCCACGGCAGAGGAGAAGGAAGAGTGTGAGATGTTCACACTCAACATTTTAAGTTCAAGGCTAAGAATTGCACTCATTGCTTCTGCTCATATCCACTGCCCACAGTTCAATCTCATGGCCATAGCTAATTGCTGAGAAGGCCACAAAATATAGTCACTCTATCAGCAGCCATGGGCAAGGTTGGACTTGTGGTATAAGGCAATTCTTTTAGTAAAAGAAGACTTTTTTAGAATGTATAAGAGGCCAGGTGAAGTGGCTCATGCCTGTAATCTTAACACCCTGGGAGGCCGAGGCGGGTGGATTACTTGAGCTCATGAATTCGAGACTAGCCTGAGCAAGAGTGACACCTGTCTGTACTAAAAATAGAAAAATTGAGGCAAGAGGATCACTTGAGCAGAAGAGTTGGAGGTTGCAGTGAGCTATGACACCACGACACTCTGCCCAGGACAACAGTTTGAGACTCTGTCTCAAAAAATATATAAGAATGTGGAGAACGGGGCAGTGCCTGTGGCTCAAAGGAGTAGAGTGCTGGCCCCATATGTCGGAGGTGGTGAGTTCAAACCTGGCCCCGGCCAAAAATTGCAAAAAAAAAAAAAAGAATGTGGAGAATGAACACTGTTACAATGAAGAGTTCTTCAAGAGAAGAATAGGAGTTTAACAGATGTATGTTAAATTTATCTATAGTCACATAGCTAATGAAGGGAAGGCTTCAAGTCCTTGGCAGCCAGGTGCCAGAGCCCCTGCTCTTGAGTAATTTGCTACCCAGCTCCTAAAACTCTTTTTGACACTGACAGAAGCCTGGAGCATATTTATCTCTCAGTGGATTTGAGAACAGACTTGAAAGCCCAGGACCAAAGCAGGCAGCAGGACAGTCTACCAGACTTGGAAAGAACCACCCAACATTGTTGGCCTCCAAGTATAATGCAGGAGGGTGGGCGCTGCAAAGCCACAGGCATCTCAGTTTCCCCAAGTTGGGTAGCACTCTGAGAGAACGTGATCCCGTTTCCAAATGGAAACCATGCTTTCCATTTGGGAGGTGGGGAAATACTGTAGGGAAAGGCGACCAAAAAGCCAATAGGAAATTTTCATTTCTCCTTTCATTATTAATGTACTAAATTCTGTTAAATTTTTCTTAGGCATCGATAGCATTTTAAACATGTGTGAAAAAAGAATCTGTTCAACTAGAAATAGTACGTAGAATTTATATAAGAGTAGAGACAGCCCCACAATTTGAAAAACCCAGAAACCGCAAATTCCATAGTAGCTTGCAAAAGTGCAAAAGTGAAGGAAAGAAGCAGGAAAGAGGACGGAAAAAAAAAAAAAAAACAGGAGCGAGGAGAGACAGAAAGAGAACATTCTTGATTTTAAACTGTCTCGACTTGGTGTGCTTTATTAGTTTCCCTCTGGAGTTTTGTCATGGTTGTGCTTTTATTTCAGCTCTTCGAAAAATGTCCATAAGCCTGAAAAGACCCCATGGTTAATTTTTGGTTGCCAGGGAAACTGCCTGGATTTGCATAGACTTTCGCTGATTCCCAAGGGCAATCCTGACAGGTGTGAGGGCCCAAAAGGGCACTGCCCTTCGAAGCTTACAGCCCTGACAGCACCGGCTTTCATTGTATTTCCAGACGCAGTCTATTCACCTGTTGTAGCCTCTAAATTCTGAGCTGTCCTTGGGGGAACAGACCCTGAGTCCTCTTTTATGGTGTGTTAGATTTAGTAATACAAAGGCTTTACTTGCACACTCAGGAACTTTGTGTCACCATTTTTTTTTTAATTTTGTATTTTTAAAATCCCATCAAAATGACCCTATAACTGGGAGATGATCTGACAGAATAAAACTAAGGTGACAGTTGGAGTGCTAATTATTTTTTCGTTCTTCGGTGTCCTCTGGGGACAACATATCTGAATGCATTATCTCGTCTATATTCATTTTAATAGTTTTCAAGCCCAGTTCCTAAAATCAGTCATAGAATACAGTAGATTAAGGGGAACTGATAGGATGAAGTGACTAAATACAGAATGAAGTGGTTACTGATCTGTAGGTCTAGTTGATTGTAAACAAACCTGATATCCATGAAGGCCCTGTTGGGGGAAAAAAATACAATCTCTAATGGCATATATTGATGTTTGAATTTACTTATGTTAAGTTCACCAGATGGTGGGTTTGAAAGAACAAGAGAGAGAGAATAACATTTTATTCCTTTCTTTTAGTCTGTTCTATACATTCTAAAATAAAAAATGTTAAAAAATTATATTGAATTAAATCTGGAAAAGACAATGTGACCCCAAATATCTGATCTCTTTAGGGAGTTAATTTCCTTATCAGTAAAAGATGGAAGAAGGCTTGACTCTCTCTTAATTATGGCTTTCTCCAGTTGTTAGAAAAACATGGCTTTTTGAAAGCAGCCATTAGACCCAAACATGGTTGCTATATTTTGCTCTGAAACAGCACAGGGCACACGTGTTGTTTTTGCTGATGATCTTCTGTGGAACCTTCTTATAATTGTACCCCTTGGAAAGAACCACCCAACATTGTTGGCCTCCAAGTATAATGCAGGAGGGTGGGCGCTGCAAAGCCACAGGCATCTCAGTTTCCCCAAGTTGGGTAGCACTCTGAGAGAACGCGATCCCGTTTCCAAATGGAAACCATGCTTTCCATTTGGGAGGTGGGGAAATACTGTAGGGAAAGTATTCACTGTAGGGCACATTCCTTGTGCAACTCTCATTCCAGGTGCTACTGGTGGATTTGCTGGGACTTCCCAGGAGCCTGGAGTGAGGGGTGGCTGAGTAAAATCTATCAGAACACGGCAAGTTTCTCTCCACAGGGATTGGTTCACAGAAGGTCATGTGATCCAATCAGAGCTAATAAGAGGCATAGAAAATTTCATCGGTGATGCTTCTAGAGCCATATTATAGCTTCCTTTCTGTTGTAAAGGAAGATGCTAGAATTGACACAGGCCTCCACATAGAAAATGAGAATATAGCCGGGGCAGCAATATCGAGAGATGACTTCTAATCCATCCATGTGGAGTCAGGGCTACTTCAGGACTTCTTGATTTTATGAGCCTGTAAATTCCCTTTGGGCTTGTGTCAGTTTAGTCAACTTTCAAATTAATGTTATCAGAAGTAATTTTAGATGATACACATAGAACACATCAAAGCTAAGCACTGGCAGAGTAACACAGAGCGATGAAATGAAATGAAAATGAGGTCAACTTGTATTTGGTATTCGAGAGTTTGTAGAAATCCATTCACCACAAATATGCCGAGGGAATGATTGCTTTGATCTATTTGGAAATGAAGTTGACCACAAATGAAGGCAAAGATCCCTCATACAGATTTTTTTGTTTGTTTGGTTTATTTTCGGATAGAGTCTTACTCTGTCACCCTGCGTGGAGTGTGGTGGTGTAATAGCTCATAGCAATTTCAAACTCCTGTGCTCAAGTGATCCTCTTGCCTTATCCTCCCTAGTAGCTGGGACTACAGACATAGTATACCATGCCTGGCTAATTTTTCTATTTTTAGCAGAGACAGGGTCTCACTCTTGCTCAGGATGGTCTCCAACTCCTGAGCTCCAGCAATCCACCTGCATTGTTCTCCCAGAGTGCTGGGATTACAGGCGTGAGCCAAGTGCCTCGTCTCTCCTAGGTATTTTTTTCTCTGTCAATTCCCTGTACAAATATATTTATTTATTTAGCTAGCTCCTCAGCCCAGCCTTGTCTCGGTTTCTGAGATGAATCAAGCAACTATATGTGGAAAATAACTACATTGTCATTTTTAAATGTCACAACTGGAAAGCCAAGGGCTTACCAAATCTTTATTCTGAGGCTTCAGTTTAAGGAATCTGAGACCCAGGAATATTAAAGGATTCCTTAAGAACCAGAACTAGAAAGGACTGAAGTCCGGACTAGAACTTGGTCCCTCAATTATCTAATCAGTAAAACATGTCCAGATAAGCAGGTTCATAGGATGCCAGGATTATTTTATCCATAAATCAGCTTTCCCATTGTTCGGTACTCATCAATTCACCTTGCTGAATCCAGTGGGCAAGAGAAATTCAGTGTCAAAGCAACCTTTAAAGAATTTCAAGTGATCTTAACATGAATGCTGATCTTAACTATCAATTTCTAAATGGCAAATCTTAAGAGCAATATGCTAATATTTACTTTAATGTCTTAAAGATCTAGTTTCTTTATTTGTAAAATTAGAATATAAATAGTACATTTCTCCCAGAGTGTTGGGAAGATAATACAGGCCAGCTGTTTAGCACAGATCTAATACTGATACAAAGTCAGGGCTCGGCACCTGTGGCTCAATCAGCTAAGGCGTCAGCCACGTACACATAAGGTGGTGGGTTCGAATCCCCAGCCTGGGCCCGCCAAACAACAATGATGGCTGCAACCAAAAAATGGCCGGGCGTTGTGGCAGGCGCCTGTGGTCCCAGCTACTTGGGAGGCGGAGGCAGGAGACTCGCTTGAGCCCAGG
>CAUYQV010130085.1:0-12917 GCA_963574575.1 Galagoides demidoff
CTGGTTAACATAAATTTCATGTCATTTGGTTAATCATTGTATCAACACATTTATATTCTAGTTCTAGAAAAGTTCACTTGTACCCTTGTTAGACAGATATATAGGTGATCTTTCCCATCACCCTCCCACCACCCATCCACCAGTTGCAGGGAAACCTGTTGTCCCTAGAATGTGATCTTTGATGACGGGCCACGGACGTGTTGTCTTCCTTCCCGACCCCGGCCTGGGATCACCCAGTGTGTGGGGCCTGAAGCTCCATCTGCCCCGTGCAGATGTGACAGCTGTTCTCTCCCTCCGCCTGGTCTCACTCTGCCTTCTTTCCCACACCTCTCTACCCCTCCACCTCTGCTTCATCTGAGTTTATTTTCTGGTTTTCTCAACTGAAATGTTCATCATCTCCCTTCCCTAATCAGCGCAGCAGCCTTTTGAAATTAGTGGAGGGATGACTTTCCTTTGGTTTAAAAAATGACACTAGGCCTTGCACTTCTAGTTTGAATAGCAAACCCCACCTTCTGTGGAGGAAGTTCATCTTCATTAGCATTAGCCATTATTCAATCGCTTATTAAATCCTCAGCTGTGCTCTCCACCTGAACAGTTTCTTTGTTCTGCAACTATCCAAGTTTAGTCATCTGCTTTTTATCTGACATTAGTTTCTACACTGGTAGAGCATATGCACTCAAGGAGATTTATATTAAGAAAAATAATAACTACCGACTCTCCTGGAGTGGGCCCCAGGCATGTACATCTCTTTTGAAAGTACCATGTGGTTCTAACACACAGCCTGCCGCAGAGCTGAGGAGCTGTGTGCTCTTGTGAGGAAAGGACCTTGGTGAACCTTTATTTTGCCTTACCAGTTGCTAACAAAGAATCAGAGGTGCATTTGCATGGCACTTACAATGGTCAGCATGCTTTTAAATATTATAAGTCTCTGTGCCTTAACCAGAGCTTAATTTATGCATGGAATTTGGATCTGTATTCTATGACGATGTTTTCATTAGATTCTTTATAGTTATGAAGACCTGAAAATTGTGTACAGAAGTGCATGTAATTTATGTTATTTCTAATGGGAAGTATACTTAGGCTTGGAAGGGTCTATTTAAATAGACGGCTGATGGAGTCATAAATAAGTTGGTCTTAATCTGAAGAATGATGTCATCAGACCAAAGGTGCGTCTCCTGGGGAAGCCTGTCCACACAGGTAGCATCTGTCCACCTGGGGAGAGTTCAGTTCCCTGAAGGGAGTGACCTTCATCCTGATTGCTCTGAAGTGTGATGCTGTGAGCAATACAGACTTGGATGCTGACTTGTGTTAACAGAGCCACAAAGAACACTAATTAAACTCAGATTGCTAATTTGTCAAGTTACCATGAGGACTGTGACTATCGGATAGACCAGATAGTTGTCAGAAACTATAGAAAGAAATTAGTTAGTTGGAAGGTGGCCGATCTCTATGAGCATGGAGATGACGCAGGCGGCGAGCTGGTTCACATGCCCGTGGCCGTGTTTCTCCACATTTTCCATCATCACCTTCCAAAGGAGCCTTTAGAGGTTTTATTTTTTCCTGACCTGACCCCTCATGAAATTTTAATACCCCAGGTACATCGCATTTCTGTCTTTGTGACCTGTGCATTTATTTTTGCCATCCTTGAGAACCAATATTTGCCCCCTGCGGGTGCTGTGGCCCCACTGAGAATGTCAGAACTCAACTCGGCTTAAGGCATCAAGCTCAGAAAGCCTAACGTACTCCTTTCTATGGCAGCAGTGATTTTCAACCTTTTTTATCTTCCAGCACGCTTGAACCTATAGCGTAACTACCACAGCACACTTAAATTGTGTTGATTTTAAAAAAAAGTTTAAAAAAGTATATATTTACTCTGCTTTGGACTTCTTTTGAAAATAATTTAATTAATGATCTTTAAAAATGTTTGTGGCATACCAGTGACATCCCTGTACTAGAGGGTGCACTGGCCAGGTGGGCCAGGTGCTGAAATCCACTGGCCCAGTGCCTTCTCTTGGACACAGTATCCTTCTATTCAAAGACAGGTCTTTTCCCAGGTTTCTATAATCACCGCCCACTCCCCTTCCCCCTTTCTTACACACATATCCTTTTAAAAAGATGTTTTAATTTACCCAACAGCTCAGAGTAAAATCTGGCCACCTGGGGGGTTGCATTCCCTTTCAGGTAACAAAACATATATCTGGAGAGTTTTCAGCTTGACACTGATAGGATAATTTCAGCTCCAAATTCATCATATCTCTTCCTGGAATCATCCAAGGATCTCCAGCCTGTGCCCTGCAGGTTGCACACAGATTTGGGAGAACATTTTACTTATCTCTGGTGGTGGCTATTACAAAAATTATACACAGACTTTTTTTTTTTTTTGCCAGTCAACTTAGTATAGTGTTAGTGTTTGTACATTTAAGGTGTAGCCCAAGACAACTCTTATTTTTCCAATGTGGCACAGAGAAGAAAAAAGGTTGGACACCCTTGAGACATTTACAGATATTTCCAGTTAATATCTTATGGTGCAATTACAAACCTTTCTCACCAAATATGGAAGGCAAAAAAAAAAAAAAAAATTTGAATTGATCCAGGGCCAAATATAATATTTAAACCTAAGTCCATGGGCAGGGATTTTTACTTTTTTGTTTACTTGATAATATTTGTTGAATGAAAGAATATATGTTTATTTACTAAATGATTTAGGATGTCTGCAGTTGTGACCACTGAATCATATGGATATGAGGGATCATATTCATTCATTCACTGACTATGTACCAGCCCACTTTGTGATAGACCGTGTAAATAACCTAGTAGATGCATAAGGCAGTGCCACACATGGGGATCCCTGCCCTCGTGGAATACAGAGCAGAAGGGGAAAGTCAGATAGTAATCAAATGGATAAGTGTAAAACTATTGCTTTTGACAAGTGATACTGGGAAAGTAAAAGGAGGATTGCTGTGAATAGCAGGAAGGCACCTGATGGGCACGTCTCCTAAAAGCCAGGGATGAGAAAGAGGTTCCATATAGGAGGGCTGGGTGGGAGCTGGCAAGTTGGCAGAACCCAGTGCAGGGCTTGGTGCCTGCAGTGGAGCTGGAGCAGGGTGTGAATGGGGTTTGAGGATGCAGACAGGTGGGGTGGATAGAGTCCAGTGTCAGGTGTGTCCCTGAGGCATCCAAGTGGAGAGGCCAACTCTCCTGAGTCTAGACCTCAATAGAAACGTCTGGGCTTGAGGTAGACATTTGAGATCAGCGCTATTTAGATGGTGTTGAATAAGCCCAGTATATGCCCTGCACTGCAAGGGAGAAATTGGGAGAAGTTAAGGAGAAGGAGACCTAGACGGCCCTGGAGAAAGCCAGTATTTGAGTTAAGCAGTGTCTGCAAGATGGGCAGACCCCAAGGGAACCTTGTGCTGAGCAGCTGAGTCAGGCTGGGTTCTCAGGCAGGGAAAGTGAGTGGCTGCTGCCGAGGGTACTGTGCAGGAGTGATCCTGGGGGAGCATAGGAAGGAGTCATTGTTTTGGAAAACTTGAAGGGAACTGATTCCACTGACAAGAGTAGTTTTGGTGGTGTCTTAGGGTGTCTACATACTGCGGAATGGGGTAAGGAGAGGCAGGGGTCAAGGGGGTTGGAAGAACCTAATTCTTAGAGACCTGGTGCAAATGGAAACTATGGAGTGATGAAGATGGCAGGTGCGTCTGGTGGGGGAGGTACTGCTGGGTCAGGAACAGGCTCAGTCACTGCTGGAATGATTCCAAGAGGGAGAGACAGGTGACATGGGAGTCAGGAATGAAGTAGCACAATGGCTTAGAATCTCTGCTGACTGGTGACAGCTGGTAGTGCAGGGGATGGACCAGGTCTGTGTGGTCTTCCTATGCATTGAGGTGGAGTGACAATGTGTTTTTCTTATAAGCTATGGAATTTTGCTTTCAAATTTGGTCTGAATAAAGGAATTTTAAAATGCATAATCTAAAGTCAAACTGTTTCCTTCATTCCTGTTCTTCTCCCCAGTGATTCCGAGGCTAGGCATAGTTGTTCTCATCAGCATCTTGCACTGCAGTGATTGCTACAGAAATTCTTGAGGTGTGAAAGCGATTCCCTGTAGCAAGCACGGAATTTCAATTTTTCTGTTAGGAAGACGGTTTCCCATGGCCACCTGACCAGGGGAAGCTCTGGATTGGCCGCCTCTTCTTTCTTGTGTAAAGACGATTTCTGAGACCACTTTCTGTCCTTTAAACTTTCAGTAACCACTTTTCCTGCCTCCGCTTAATTTCCCATTCTGATTAGCCTTGTGAAGTCCTGAAGTTATTAAATGTTTCTCATATAGTTAAAATAAACGTGAGGAAGTCAATCCTGCTCTCATCAGTTGGTCTGTGTTATATAAAGAGCACAGCCACACACGTGCACACACAATTAATTGTCGCCTAGGGTATTCGCTTCATTACGGTCCTTAAAAGATTAGTGCCTCTGGACTAATTCACCCAGTAGTTTTACTCTTACTTGTATGTAATAGTATTTGATTTTTTAGTGGGCATGGTTATTATGTAATAGATCAGCTGCAAAATGGAAGTGAATTATTTTTAACTTTTTATACTCATTCTTCAAAATTCTCGTAGCCTTGGAGGGGTTTCTATTTTATCCCTGGCTTGCAGTGTCTCTTCACGCCATCAGGAAGCCTGTTAATTCATCCCAGAAATACATTTAGACTTGAGAGGTTTCTTTTTTTTTTTTCTTTTTGTGAACATGACAGTCCCCAAGGAGGGTTGGTGGTTTACCTCTTATTTTCTTTATCAGCTGAAGGTGTGTGTGTGAGTGTGAAGCCCACCTCGTGGACAGCATTGTCATTTTTCCCAAGAGAAGTTCGCTTATAAGCATAAGCATGGAATTTTTTATAATGCACAACAGTTTTTTTGTGTTTTTTTTTTTCTGGCAAGTAATGCAAAGCTCATTCAGGCACAACATGAGATGCTTCTAGAAGCTGAGACCTGGACCCAATAGTATAAGAGGTTTTCTTATACTATCCAATGACTGATGATACCTTGGTAGTCTTAGAAAGTTATAAGGGGCCCAGAATACATTTTATTCCAGAAAAGTGAATTTAATTGAAATGCCTTGTCAGCAATACAAGAGGTTGTAATCAAACATTTTCTTCTTCCCCAAAATAGTTTCTTTTTTTTTTCTATATTATTCTTAGAAATGTTTCTGAATTCCTCACAGTTGGATACCAGCAAGAAAAAGAAGGACCTGGATCCTATAAAAAGAAATCAGTTCCCATTTAGAAATCAGGGAGGTATTCAGAGCCCCATGCACTATAAATAGGAAACCACGTATTATTTCCTCAAGAACGACCAGTCTTTCAGCACTCCAGTGAAATGACAGCATAGTCAAATGTGTGGCTTTCTGGTCTTTATGTGATGCAGATATGTGGGTGTCTGGCTGGGTCCCTAGAAGCAGCCCTCAGATAGAGATTTGCATGCAAAGTTCTAAATTGAGGAGCGCTCTGCACCAAGTCTGGACCAGAATGAGGGGAGAGACAGGAAGAGGGTGTCGTGGCTGGGGGAGCCCAACTTCCACCTGATCCAGGGAGCGCCAGAGGCTGAAATCCACGTCAGAGCTTGCTCTCCCTGGAGGCAGGAAGGCTGGGCTGCTGTGTCCTGTGTTTTCAAACCCTGACTACTGGCTGCTCTGGAGCAGGCAGGGAAGATGTGAGGAAGGGTGAGAAGGGGGGAGGTTAGAAGGGAGCGCCAGCTCCCAAATACTGGACGAGGCTGCATACAGGAGCCATTATTAGGTCTCAGGCTGAGCCGAGAAGTGCAAACTGGAGAAACCAAGGGGGTGTCAGGGAACCAGGGGCGGCAGAGGAACAAACAGCTGCTCCACAGGAGCACAGGCTAACGTGGCAGTCCCGCCATCAGAGCCTCCAGTCCAGGGGCACTTGCCGTCTAGTGTGTGAAACTTCACAAGGACACCAGCTGTCAGGGTGCACTCCATGAGTCAAGGTCTCAGGCATCTGCAGAGGCCATGTGGACTTCTGACCAACTGCCTACAAGTTCCAGGGACTCACGACCCCTCCTGGCACATAAGTGTTTTCATTAACCAGGAGGCTCCACTGAGCTTCAGTGCCCAAAGTTTTCTTGGGGCTTCCCTACACGTGGTTGACTGAATCACTACCTGTGTGTCTGAACACAACTTCTAGCTCCTCTCCCTGAGGGTGGGTCTGTATTCCACGGCTCAGGGCCTTATCCCCTAATTTATAACTGCTTTTTGAGGTGAGCAGCCCCCACCCTGAATTATTTCATCTCTTAGCATAAACTCAGGTGTGATCCAAGGGCTCACAAGTAACAGAATCATCTGTTGTTTAGGAAAGTCCAAGGATTTAGTCCCCTTCCCGGAGACCCAAGGCAAAGGCCAGTTGTATCCTTGATTAGACGTCAGAAGTTACCTCTGTGGAGAGGCCATTATACACCAAAGTTATATACGGAGAGAGAAGAGAACTTGAGAACGTAACCCGGAAAGCCCTGAGAGGATAAGCTTTGAAGAACTAGCAAGTCTCTAAATATGACTGGTTAGAGCAATAAATAGTGCATTTGGATTTTATCAGGATTATTTATATTCTCCAAAGCTGATTCTGAATTGAAATGAAATGAGCTTTTTTAATCTAAGGGCTGTCTGCAGAGAGGATGGGTCACAAGGAACAGAAAATGAAATTGTTCCAGTAAATTTGGGGAGGGGGTTATACTGAAGTACCTCAAATCCTGCTTTTTTAAGGTTCGGTCAGGTACCCCCTCTGGCCCATCACTGCCTCTCTGCATATCTGCTCTGGTATTCTCTTTCCAAAGACCAGCTTCTCGGTTCCCTGTTCGTCTAGAATCCAGGTGTTGGGAAGTTTCACAACCCTCAAAATCCTTTACAGATTTTGCAACCTGGTAGTCTCCCCGCCAGGTCACAGGATTTTGCCCCCTCAGCTACCTGGGCTCAAACTCAAGTTCCTGGACAGACATTGGATCAGCCTAGGAGTCTACCTTTGGATTGTTGGCTGTGGTTTTGCACAAGGTTAAAGGAGTGAACTTGGGCTGAATGGTCCCTGTTTGCTGCTCCAGGTCCCTTGATGCTCTTCCGCCCCCTGTCCTCAGTAGCTGCTGTGTAGCTGCGTCACCAGCACCTTTGCCCTCTGGCCTTGGGTGGAGCTGGGCAAACGGGAGGCACGAACAGGAGACTTCAGGGTAGGAGGACAGTGAGGGCTAGATTTAGTCCATAGCAGCCTCTGCCGGGAACACAAGTGACAGGGACTCTGCTCCTGCCCAGCCATGTGGCAGCTGACTAGCAACCTGTAGATTCTAGCAACACCCTCGTCTCTTTGTCTCCTGAGACCCACCTGTAGCAGTAGCACCTCCATTGCCAGCCCTTGGGCACTTCTGAATTCCTTGTTGGCTGTCCCAATCCCTGCTGATACCCTTTATCACCGTCGCGTCATGAGAGGATCTCTTCTGTACATACCACCTCGCTCAGGTGCAAATGTGCCTGAACCTGTGCTAGATAGCGGCTTCCCGTCTCAGAGAAAGACAGGTGGGCACAGGGAAGAACCCGCTATTGTCTGAACATTTACAAAAGGGAACATACTTAGCAAGTCCATAACAATTTCAAGTTCTTTCATTCCATTAATTATTTATTTATGTTGTCAAAACGCTTATTTCCTTAGTAATGTGGTTTTCAGACTATATGGCGAGGTATGCAGTGACTCTCAGGATATTTTACATTTTCAAGGGAGATACAGTGACACTCAGCATCTGGCAGTTTGGGCAGACTTCTCTTGACATAGTTCATGGTTTCAGCATTGGAACATGCTGCATTCCTTGGTTGATATCATATCTTTGCAAAGCTGGATTGTTTTGTTTTGTTTTTTTTTTTTAGGTTTTGCTGTGAGCAAAAACCACCAGGCTGAGGAAACAAGTTGCAACAGGAGATGTAGGTGGCAGTGTTGAATTGGAATCCGAGTATTATGATGCTTTGCAAGGCTCAGAAGGCACTTTGGCTACTGACAGCCCATTTTTAAGTCACTGAGGTTATTTGAGAATGCTATAAGAATATCATATTTTATTTCAACATCTGGTGGCGTAGTTATTTGTTTGCAACAAATACTGAGTTTTTAGGGGCTAATGCTTAAGTTGTTTTGACTTCACTACATAATAAACAATTTCCTTTCATTTAGGAGCACTATAAAAAAAATTAATGAGACACTCAGGGCATTGTGAAGCCAGAAAACTTGCATTAGTGGTTTTATTTTTGCAAGTGAACTTTATAATAATGTTAGAGGAAGTATGCTCAGTTTGGCATCAGTCTTCTTTCCACCATGAGCATCCCCATGTTCTCATAAAGAAAACTAACGAGGAAGCCTAATGCAGAAAGTTCTCAGAGCCCATCCTGAGAACCTGGTGCCAGCCTCTAATCTCTCACTGTCTCCGCTCAAGACAGCCTGCTGTACATCTCCGGGGCTGGCCTGCCTGCCTTCTCGACTTTTTTAATTGCTTAGTTTTCTTGCACTTATTCCAGCGATGAACTGGGGGTGTGTGTACATAATTTAATGGATTAGTAATAAATGCTTAGCAAATATTTGTTAAATGAATGGAGTGATTCAATGAAGATCTCATCTCAGTTCAGATTAAACTATCATCAGTGTGTGGTGTGTGGCATTTATGCAAAAGAGTTGCCAGCCCCAAATTCCTAACACATGTCAGTTTTAACCTTTAAGTGAGTGCTCTGGTGATGTATAAATAAAGTATCTTTAAAACTCAATATCTTGTTATGGCTGGATAGTGTCTCCTGTAAATTCGTATGTTGAAGACTAACCACTTCAGAATGTGACATTGGAGACTGGGCCTCTGAATAGGTGACTAAGGTGAAAGGAAGTTGTGAGGGTGGACCCTAAGGCAATTTGACTGCTGTCCCTGTGAAAGGGATTAGGTCACTGAGACCTTGGGGACACCTGCTCACAGATAAGACACCATTGAGGTGCTGTGTTCTGAATGCCTGTCCCCTCCAAAACTCATTGTTGCCTTGTTCATAGTATCAAGAGGCAGGACTTTTTTTTTTGTGTGTGCTAGAAATTTTAAACTTTTTATTTTTTTTTATTAAATGATAGCTGTGTACATTAATGCAGTCATGGGGTACAATGTGGTGTTTTCATATACATTGAAATATTTTCATCAGATTGGTTAACATAGCCTTTATGTCATTTTCTTAGTTATTGTGTTAAGACGTTTAAGACGTTTATATTCTACTTTTAGAAAGTTTCACTTGGTGAAGAGGCAGGACTTTTAAGAGTTGATTAGATCATGGGGGCTTGGCCTTCCTGAGTGGGATCAAGACCACAGTAAAAAACCCAACCCTTCTGCCATCGCCAGGTGGAGACAGAGTGAGCGTCCCTCCCCTCTATGGGCTGCAGTATCCAAGGTATCATTTTGGAATTAGAATTGCCAAACATTCCAGCACCTTGATACTGGACTCTCAGGCTCCAGAACTGTGATCTGGTAAATTACTGTTGTTTACAAACTACCCCATCCATGGGGTTCTGTTATAGCATAAAACCTGCTAAGACATGAGGACCCAGCAAGAAGACGGCCGGCTGCAAGCCAAGGAGGGGACCATGGCCAACCCGCCTGCACTGTGGCTTCAGACTGTAGCCTCAGAACCGAGAAAACCATGGCTGTTATTTAAGCCACTCAGTCTGTGACGTTTTGTGGTGGCAACCTCAGCAAACTCATACATGTGTTCAGCAAAGCGCTGCTCCTTCGACTGTGGTCACTGAGTGCTGTTGACCTGGGAAAAGTTGCCACAGTCATGTCCACTTGGGAGAACACGAGATGCGTTTGGGGATGTGGGTAGCACCAGTGTGTGTTCTTTGGTAGAAAGTGACCAGAAGTCAGAGTATGGTGTCAGGGATTTGAAAACCTATCTTTCCATTCTTACAAAACCCAGTCTACAGAAAAACACAGAGCAGGAGACGAAGGAAAGAAGATGAGGGAACCCCAAAAGTACGCTCAGGGGATTCTGCTCGTAAGCACATGTAGCCTTTGACTCTATCCAGGGAAGTTGCTACCAGGCACCACCCATCCCAGTTAGCGCCACTAATGAAAGAATCCAAGTTCAGTGGGTGATAGGAAGCTGTATATTCCCCCCTTTCAAATGGTTTTGGTTACACATCAAAGCAGTTACTTATATTTTTTAATTACGCTGTGACTTTGTGAAGCATATTTTGGTCAGCTAGAAAAGGGCATTCCAATCCAAAGTAGGCCTTGTGACTCACAGAGCTCACTATTTTTCTGCTTTATTTGGAGTCCATGGCTGTTTTTCGGGATTTTGCAATCTGTCACTTCCCCGTGGATGCACCATCACGTTGAAGTTCACAGGGCAGACTGGCCGAGCTCTCCCTGTGTTATTCCTGACCCGTCTGCAGGCTCTTCCTTCTACTGTCCCATCACGCCCAGTTCAGGGCCTTTCACTTCTGTTAAATGTTGTCTTATTCAGTCACAATCAGGAGGGCACATTGCACTTTGTTTTGAATTATAAATTTATCTTCTGGGTGGCACCTGCGGCTCAGCGAGTAGGGTGCCGGCCCTATATACTGAAGGTGGAGGGTTCAAACCTGGCCCTGGCCAAACTGCAACAATAAATAGCCAGGTGTTATGACAGGTGCCTATAGTCCCAGCTACCTGGGAGGCTGAGGCAGGAGAATTGCCTAAGCCCAGGAGTTGAAGGTTGCTATGAGCTGTGACTCCACGGCATTCTACCAAGGGCAATGAAGTGAGAATCTGTCTCTAAAAAAAAAGCCCAAAAAAACCCTGTCCCCTCATTTAAAAAAAAAATTCATCTTCTGTTATGTAGATTATAAATTGGGTCATAATCCCAGTTGCAAATGGACTAGCAATGCAGAAGCACCCCCTATCCCAATAAAAGGCATTTCCCCCTCTTGTGTGCTAAGTTAGTGAGAGGGAAATACTTATATCACACATTCATAGTAAAATGGGACATCATTTTTTCCTGAACAGCTGCCCAGGTCAGAGCCTCTGATAGTCTTGGTCATATTTTTAAATGAATCTGAATACCTATTGACTTAAATTTTGGATGAGTGGATGTGGAGCCAATGTGTCTCTAATTAAGTGGCTGTGAGTGAAGAGAATTATGGATGTTGTTTAAAATGAACTTCATTGATTAATTAGAGAGATGATCTGACCAATTAATGAAGAGTCTAAATTCTGTTAAAATTCCTTTTCTGTTGTATATTTTTGTTTTTAACAGTCACATCTACTGACATCACCAGAACTAAGCCAATTGTATCTTGGCTAGTGACAAAGAGAGCTGATTAAAGACGAGTAAAATTATTGATGTAATTAGAACATAATTGAATGTTCCTAAGTTTTTTAAAAACTTTGAGACACAATACTTAAGTGCATCTTTTTAAAAATTATGGCTTGGGAAGACACTAAGAACAGCTTTTAATGAGCATCTTGGAAAACCCAGGACCACTGGGTCCTTTGAGTTTCTGAAATAAGCAGGTGGAACATCTTTGGGATAATTAACACTCATTCAACTATTTAGGCTCACAAAAACCAAAGATAATGACTTATATTGGGCATGAGTGGAGATGTAAAATTCAGTTAATCATTGATTTGTTGGCTGACAAAGTATCAGCTGTAATTATCTAAACAATCCCTGTTGGAGGGCTGTGGTCAGGAGAAAGCCTTCTGACTGGCAGAGACCGACGCTCCCAGAAGTGCTCTGTAGTTAGAGGCGCTCTCAGAATCAGGCCTGGAGCTGGGTTGAGACAGAAGGAAGCAGGGAAAAAAGGTCTGATGGCCTCACTTCACAGCAGAGGCCTGCAGAATAACTCAGCAGTGAAAAGCAAGTGAGTGGCCTCATTTTGGATGCAAGAAAAGCACCATATGTGTCATGGCGACAGTGCTTCCCTCCCTTTTAACTTGTCATAAAGGCCTAAGAAGTCTCCCATGGAGACCTGTAAAGCTCAATATGCCTCTTTAAAGATATTTCCTCATAGAGCTTCACTACCTTCTCCTTTTTCCGTTTTTGTCTTTGCAACTTCCACACACAGCTCCCTTCCTTGTTCGGTCCTGTAGTGAAGAGGAGCTGAACCCTGAGGCTAAACGTGCTTTGTGTGCATGCCTCAGAAATAATGGCCAGAAGAGGGAGCAGAGTGGACGTGCCCTCTCTTGGGAAAGGAGAGGATGCCATTCATCTTCCTGGATCAAGGCCTGTGTTCTTTCCTTCCATGGAGTTCTAAATATTGGAAACTATGTTTTTCTCTTTTCTGAATTATTACTCAAGCCAATCTTCTCTCCATCAATTTCAAGTTTGCAGTCAATGAGCTGAGAAATACAAGCTTTGGTTTCTGCATGGTTAATGTGGCTCTACCTTTTCAGAAGGAAGCTGTGTTCTCAGTGACTTAATTTGTGGGAGAAACTTCCTACCAACACTTTGAGGATCCTCTAGGCTTATCTCTTCCAGTTGGCATTGAATGAGCTGCCGGAACACCTTGGGAGGACAAAGCACCCTGCAAGCTGCTGCCCTTGTTTAGTTATCATACCAGACTTGAGTCCTGTGTCTAAGACCCTTTAGCCCTTCAGCCCAAATATAGTTGGAAAAATATCATGATGTCTGCTGTTCATAAAGACTTAATAACAACAGATGCAGTGTAGAAAAGAGTAAAGGAAACAATAGTCATGACCAACAGTACTATTTTTTTAATTATTATTATTTTTTTAATTAATTGATATCTGTATACATTAATGCAAACATGGGGTACATTGTGCTGTTTTCATATACAATTTGAAACACTTTCATCAAGCTGGTTAACATAAATTTCATGTCATTTGCTTAGTCATTGTATCAAAACATTTATATTC
>CAUYQV010130088.1:0-11386 GCA_963574575.1 Galagoides demidoff
AAAAAAAAAAGAAGAAGTTAAGAAGATGAAATTAAGCTTCATGAGAACAAAAAGAGAAAAGATGGGAGAAGAGCTTGTGGAATTGGAAACTCTTGGAGATTAAGTGGGAGAGAGGGGATTCAGGAACAGCTACTGGGCGTAGAATTGGGGGGGGAGGATATATAATAAAGAGAACTAGGAAGGCCCTGGGAGTGGGATGCAGTGTGGTGCCTCCTCATTCTTCCATGAAAAGATTGTCACCAGATTTTCACATTATTCCCCAAGGCTTTTGATTCACGGTGCTTCTTCTGACAATATTAGAAAGATTGCAGAATGAAAACAAGGAGCTGAAGGCAGATGGGTCCGTTTAGTATTGTTCCCTTAAGATTTTCCACAGTGCGGAACACAAAGCAACACACTGCAGGACAGTGATCAAGCAGAGCGGATTTTTAAAGCTTGCTTTTCCTTCCATTTGATTTCTCCAGCTTTCCAGTGTCTTCTACTTGGTCCATCTGTTGTTCTATTTTGATTGTTTTTGGCAAACAGATGCAGGAGGAGAACACTATTGCCTTTTCTGTTTTATATAACTCTAGAGATACAAACACAATTTTAGTTGGGTTTTCTTTGGTGAAGAAAAATTGCAAAGAACTGAAATATACAAAAAAAAAAAAAATTGCTGGATGTCTTCAATGGAAAACTAGGCATTGTCTAAAGTACCCTTCCCGGTTACCTGAATATAGGGATCTTTATGTCTTTCATTTGTTCTGAGCTATTGAGGATGCAGCATAAGTTGTAGAGAACTGAAAAAAATGCACATGATTCAAAATTATGCAATCATCACTGTTCGACTCCAGAAGATTTTCATCCCTCCAAAAGAAGCCTCCTAGCCATTAACAGTCACTCTTGTTTTTCCCACATTCCTCTCAGCCGTTCTCAGCCACTGCCCTACTCTTTCCTCTGTGGACTTGCCTATTCTGGACAATTCATATAAACGGGGAAACATGCATCGCATGGCCTTTTGTGTCTGGCTGTGTGGACGCAGGCTCATCCATACCATAGCATGAAGGAGTTCTCATCCCTCTGTATGGCTGAGTGGTGCTCCATTGTGTGCATATACAACAGTTTGTCCATTGATCAGTTGGGTTGCTTCCACATTTTGGCTATTATGAATAATGCTGCTACAAAAAAAAAAAAAGAAATGTAAATGATTCTTGTCCACTAATGAGCAAATGAATTTGGTAGAGGTTGATCCCCCACCCCCACCTCAGGAAGTCATTTTGGCACCAGTTAAGCAAATTCAAATTCAGGGGGACATTCCTGATAGCCCGTGTGTTTGTCTTCTCTTTGGACTGTCCTTTACATGGGTTGTAACATCTCACTGGTTCATTGTTGAGTTAAATAAAATCTTTGACATGTGTCCATGTGATGTTGGTATAAGAGTGAAGAATTCATCTTTTCTTTTAAACAAGTACTCTTTGCTGCTGTCATAAGCTGACTGTTTTTAAGAGCTCAGCGGAATATTGGTCTCACCTGAGTTTCGACTGGACACAGTAAAGTCAATTACTCTTTTGGAGGGAGGAATAACAGGGGGTGGCTGGGCGGCAGCAGAGCTGAACTGACCTTCCGATACCGCAGTTAAGAGACTCAACTTCGTACATTTCCAACAAACCCGGGGGAACCCAGTCGTGATCTGCATGACATTTTTATCTCTGGCATTCAGTCTGACTTTCAAGTATCACACAGTAGAAGAAAAAAACATGAATCCAAAATGAAACTGAATAATATTTTTTAACTTGGCACTCCACCATCTAGTCGGGTGTGAGAGAAAATCCGCTTCAGTTTGCCACCGCCTGCTGATCGGCACGAACTCAGCCGTCCTCAAAGGTGCGGCCTCCCTAAAAGCAGGTACAGTCGCCTTCTGAGCCGGGGGGGAGAGAGGAGTTGCAGTTCACAAATTTTCCTGAGAGTTGTATTTTTTTAAAAATATATTTAATGCATGGAATTCGCTTATACTGAAAAGTTACTTCAGTTTCATTTTCACATATAAAAGTAAAGGTAAGCGGGGGAGGGCAGTTACGGGAAGGTGGGGCATTTGGTGGGATCTCGCCTAATGTGCCCAATGCAAGGGCATATTTCAAAATAAATAAGAATAAGTTATAAGTATCTCACCACAAAAAAAAAGTAACTGGGGGTTATGTCAATCAGTCTGATATAAGCATTCCACATTGTATATCAAATCATCACATTGTACCCCATAAATGTATAGTTATGATTTTGTTTAAAAATTAAATTTAAAAAAGAAAAGAAAAAGAAAGTCACAGAACAAATTTTTAAAAAGCAAAGTAAAGATGACATCAGACAACAGTGCTGACAACTTCCAGGGGCAAAATACCTCCTGACACTGGGATTGCCAGAAAACAGGAAAACACAAATGTGGTTTAGAAACCCACACGATGGGTTTCTAACCCATCACAGTTAGAAACACCCACGTCACCAGGCGAAGAGGGTCCAGCCACTGTCAGCCAATTTGCAGAGACAGGGTAGAGCCACCAAACTTTGTCAGAGGCGGGTGATTCTGGAGAACTGGAAGAGTAGCCTCTCTCAGGCTGTTCCATTTCCAATTCACAATTTTATACACAAAAACAAGAACTGGACTAACCCTTATCTTTAACAACAGTAATTAACATAACCCAGGACCTATAATAAACAAGCATGGACATAACTCATGACCCCAAAACATTTCTAATTAAAAGTCGATCTCCTAAATCAATTGCCCTAAACCACTCAAGATAGGCACTTTTAGGTTAAAGCTGAGTTTACAAAACAACAAGGACAGGGAACGTGACCGACCAGACCAGCTGTGTCCTGCCAGCCCAGCCTGATGGACTTCATCTTAGTCTCACCACCGGTGCACTCATGACCACCTGTTTCCCTCTACTGCCAAACATCCCTGCATTGAGGGTCAGTGTTTGCTTTGTCCAAGGCACCTTTGGCTTCCTTATCACATTTGGAGAAATTTTACTTCTCTTCAACTCTTGGTTAGTTTATTTAAGGGTCTTGAGTTGCTTTTTAAAATCAAAGGAAATACTCCTTCCTTTTCCTCCTTTTTCATAGAATTAAAGGGCAAAATCTCAACAGATAATACACAAAGTAAAATTTTCAACACGTTTAAAATTATAATTCTCAAATAAATTCACAGGTTGAATGAAAGTCAAAATTTTATTAAACTCACGTTGGTTCAAAAAGAGGATAAAGGAATTGACAATCGTATAGTCAACGAAAGAAAAGATGATTCTAAAAAGTTCTGCATCTATTTGCATTTGTTAGATACACAACTGGTTTTGTCCTGCCAGCAACAAAACCTAAGAAAAATCATTTATATCACTATCGGACAAAAATAATTTCCATTTTCCTGAACAAAAATTATTAATATTTTCATAATATTGGGCACAAATCATTTGTATCTTATTAGTTTCCAATAAAGGAACATCCAGCTTTACAGAGTTGCAAATTATCTAAGCCTTAATGAACAGTAAATGATAAAATGAACTCCTGATTTTAAGGCAGGAGTCAACAAATAACAGCCTCGCTTAGCTTCTAGCTGACCAAAGTCAGCTCACCACCTGTTTTGTAAATAAAGTTTTATTAGAACCCAGCCACATGCATTTGTTTATGTGTTGAAGATGGGTGCTTTTGCTCCAGAGTTGAATAGCTATGGCAAAGATTAGATGGCCTACATGCTTGGAAATATTTACTATCTGGCTTGGCACCCGTAGCACCATGGTTATGGCACAAGCCACATCCATCAAGGCTGGTGGGTCTGAACCCAGCCCAGGCCAGCTAAACAACAATGACAACTGTAACATAAAATAGCCAGGCATTGTGGTGGGTGCCTGTAGTCCCGGCTACTTGGAGGCTGAAGCAAGAGAATCACTTAAGCCCAAGAGTTTGAGATTGCTGTGAACTGTGACACCACTGCACTCTACTGAGGGCAACATAGTGAGACTCTGTCTTAAAAAATAAAATAAAATATTTACTACCTGGCCATTTACAGAAGGAAAAGAAAAGAACTTGTCAATCTTTGATCTGGGAACAGAGCATCGTCTAACAATGGGAACAAAGATTCCACTACTGCCTTACTTCCAAGTTTTGGGTAATTCTTTTTCCAACAGCAATATGCAACATGCAAAAAAGCATGAAAGTAAAATCAGACAAATGTTTTTCAGGGAAAAGGCACCTCAGAAGTAATTTAAACACCATGCATATGTGACTAACAATTATATGCATCGCAGCCAGCTAGCATGATAAAATCGGTTTGGCACCATCATAAATTCTCAGAATCTCCTTCAGAATTGATTATACAGACTGAAAGCAGAAAAATACCAAATTCTTTATTTGTAAGAAGAAAATGCATGAGCTATTTTAACTCCTCAACGCTTGATATTACTCATTTCTCTTGAATAATAAAAAGAAAAAAAAACCCCAGATTTTCACATTCAGCTCACCTGTATTCTGGTATTTTCCTCCAAGAACTTGCTGTGCGTAACAGGCCCTCATCAGGCAATCACACTTTCAAGAAAAAGTAGCTTCTGATTTGAGCTTGAGAACTTTGTATACAAAGTAAATGAATAAACTTATGTAGCTGATGCAAGTTCATAAATGGTACTAGAGCAAGAGTTTTAAAATAGCAGTCTAGACTAATCCAGGCCACCTTACCTCTTCAGAGGTTCTATCTCCACAGTCACTGGACGTGACTGATGTGAATTAGAGACATGTGGAGATTTTGTGGACTCCTTAGTCCCCATCTACAAAGCAGGGGTAAGCAGAAAGCCAATTCAAAGAAGTGAATTTTGACTGGGGGTTATCTAGGTTATATGTAGGGTTGAGAGTCAGCCAGAACTCAATGCTTGTTAAAACTATTATAATATTTAGGCACTAATTGGTAAATAGCCATGGCTTTGGGCCATTTGAATAAGCCTCCGATCATCCCCATCATCCCAGCCTCTCCCTCTAGGACCCCAGGACCAGGCAGCTACCAAAAGGTTAACTCAGGGATAGAGTGGAAAGTCAACAACCAGTCAAGGGGTTACAGATTTTGGCTGATGCCTACACCACGCTGTGTGCTGAATATTTTACGTTTTACTCCTGGTTTTGCATGTTCCACATTGCCAGATCGTTCATGGTCCCCTTTCCCGTTAAGTTCCTCTCAGCGCACACCAGCCACATCACAAAATCAATGCAAATCTCTTTAAAAACAGCAGGGATAAAATACAAGGAAAGCCAGGAGGAACAAGCCTAGAATGGGAATCCGTGTTAATTCTGCATCTAACGCTACCCAAGTGGGAAAAGATTATGCAAACTACTCTAACTAAGAGTGCTAGGTACAATCAAAAAAAGACAACACGAGAACTGTACAGCCTTGTCTGCTGGAAAGAACTGAGGCATTTATAGGCCAACTGGCAGAGGAAAGCCCCCCGTAGGGAAAGCCTATAGGGAAAGGAGAAAGCAAACAGAAAAACAAGAGAGACCTTAAGGAACAACCCATGATCTCATAATTCTGCTCACTCCAACCAGGGTGTCCAGAATCCATCTTGACTTTAGTTATCCCGAATTGTTGAATGTTGTATTTGCCCACACTGAAATTCAGGAGCTACAGGTGCTCTGCCAATGTCCCCCAACTCCTCCTACCAGTTCAATGACACCTCTTAACAGTTCAATGCCTATCAGCCCAACAGTGATTTTTGTCTAAGGCTTTTACTGTTCTCTGGAGGGCCCCTCTGTTATTTGGTGTGTAAAATGCCCCAATGTCTGACTCTTGGGTAGGATATTCTACACTAGCTTTCAGAGTAAACCCTGCAGAATCTAGTCCAGCCATTCATAACCACAGTGGTCCCCAACCTTTTGGGGATGGGGGACCAGGATCAAGGAAGACAATTCACGAGGTGGAGCTGGGCAATCAGGCGATGATGGGAGGGAAGGGGAGCAGCAGTAAATACAAATACAGATGAAGTGCCCACCACTCAGACCCTGCTGTGTGGCCTGGTCCCTCCTAGGCCACCAACCAGACCACTCCCTGTAATGTCCCCGGGGGTTGGGGAGCGCACCATGATAGTCCTTGGCTTGATAAAGCACATATCACTGGCTCCTTCCCCTTCTCCTTTCTCATACAGTGCTCAGTTCATGTTTCCTTTTCTTTCTAAATACCAAGGCTCTGAAAATATTCCCGTCCAAATTACACTCATATCTGTCTCTGGATCTATTTCTAGCAGAACCCAAAAGGTGTGGGGGTGGTGCCTGTGGCTCAAAGGAGTAGGGCACTGGCCCCACATACCGGGGTGGCAGGTTCAAACCCAGCCCTGGCCAAAAACTGTAGGTTTGGGGGAAGGGGGATAAAAAGGAAAAAAAAAAAAAGAGAATGCGAGAATACACAACAGGTGTTCAAGAAACATTCATTCCATCACTAAGCCCTTCAAGTATTTCTACTTTTTAGAACTTATTGAGATGTTCTTTATGTCTTAATTTCTTTTTTTATGTGGTCATTGTTTCATGGGTAGTGAGAAAGAATACTTACGTTCTATTTTCAGAGCACATCCTTTGATATATATATATACCAGTTTTAGTTTTCAAACAGCATTTATAGCCGGGCATTGTGGCCAGCACCTGTAGCCCCAGCTACTTGGGAGTCTGAGGCAAGACAATCACTGAAGTCCAAGAGTTTGAGGTTGCTGTGAGCTGTGACACCATGGCACTCTACCCTGGGCGACAGCTTGAGACTCTGTCTCAAAAAAACAAAAAAAGTGTTATTTAGAACTTCCATATCCTTTATTTTTCATCTACTCAAACTGTTATGAAAGAGTTGATTTGAAGACCTCTATTTCCAGAGTGCTTCTATTTCTCTCTGTATCTTCTATAGTTTCTGCTTTATTATTTTTGTTTTTGTGTTATGTAATATATAGGTATTCATAGCTCATATATTTTTATATGCTTTATATACTTCAAAATTATAAAGTACCTACTGTTTGGGGGCTGAATACGCCTTTTCAGATACTAGGATCACAATTACTGGCTTTTAAAAATTTTGCCCTCTCCTAATAAGGTTTTATTCATCCTTTCATTTTTGGCCAACCTGAGTCATCTTTTTAGATGTGTCCCTTGTATATAGCATATTTAAAATTGCTTTAATTCTAATAATCTAATCTAAAATTATTCTTCTTGGCTTGGCATCGTGGTTAATGCCTATAATCCTAGGCAGAAGGATCACTTAAATCTGGGAGTTCAAGACCAGCCTGAGTAACACAGCCTCCATCTCTACAAAAAATAAAACATATAGCCAAGCTCCTAGTGGCTCATGGCTGTAGTCCAAGTTATTTGGGAGGCTAAGATAGACAGGAGGATCACTAGAGCCCAGAAGTGTTAGATTACAGTAAGCTACGATGATGCCACTTGACTCCAGCCTGAGTAACAGAGTGAGATCCTCTCAGGGATGGAGGAAAGCTACGAAAGAGGAGGGGAGGGGAGGGGAGGGGAGGGGAGGAGAGGGGAGGGGAGGGGAGGAGAGGGGAGGGGAGGGGAGGGAAGGGGAAGGGAAGGGAAGGGAAGGGAAGGAGAGAGAGAAAGAGGAAGAAAGTTATTCCTCTTTAAATATAATAAATCCACTTATGTTTGTTGAGGTGACATACAATCTCGGTGTCAGGTTTGTCAAATCATTTCATATTTTTTGTTTCTCTGTATGGTGTAGACTTTCTCCCTGTGGTCTGTTACCCTTGGTTTGCATTCTGTTATGTGGTTATGAGATCTGGGGAGGTTTACAGCTCTGACATGGAGCTTACTTTGATTAATGTGTGTAGTCAGTATATAATAGACCCCTGCTACGAAAAATAGTAAAAATCATGTTCTCCCCTTCTTCCTCATTTCCTTTCTGTCTTTCCCACTACCTAATTTAAATCAATAATATTGCCTTTCTTACTATTACCTTTATAGTATTAAATATATATAAAATATATAATATGCCTATCACTTGATTAGTCAGTTTTTTTTCTTTTTTTAGACAGAGTGTCACTCTGTCACCCTCAGTAGAGTGCTGTAGTGTCACAGCTCACAGCAACCTCCAAGTCTTGGGCTTAAGCAATTCTCTTGGCTCAGTCTCCCAAGTAGCTGGGACTACAGGCACCCGCACAACACCTGGCTATTTTTTTTGTTGTTGCAGTTGATTAGCTGGCCCGGGCTGGGGTCGAACCTGCCACTGCTGTAACCACAGTGCAACAGGCGCCGAGCCGATTAGTCAGCTTTTAATGTCATTTAAATCAGCATAACCATTTTTATCCACCATATTCTTCTCCCTAATTAGTGTTAGCTGTAAAATTTTTATATTGTTCACACTCACTTCAAGGGCAGTCGATCACAATCACTTTCATTTAAGGTATTCTTATATTGCTCTCCAAGATAAGTTTTGCTCTGGTTCTTTCCATTTACTTTTGCTTTTAAAATTTTCTTTCTCTTTTTTTTCAGCTGCTCCTCTCTGTTGCTTTTTTACTTTACAGTCTACAAATCATATTTGTCTCCTACTTTCACTACAGATGGAATCTATGGGGGGGGGGGTTGTTCTTCATTCTCCTTAAAGATTTTGTGCGGTTTCCAAGAAAAGAAAAAGAAAGAGGCTTACTGATACAGAGTTAGTCATACTGGAAACCCCTTGCTGTTCTGTTTTCTGATCATGTAGCCCTTTGTCATCCCCATGTAGGATTAAGCCTTGTAGAAACGCAAAAGTAGTAACTCTAATTACAGAAATTGTTTAGTGTTTCAACAAAACAATAAAGGAATCATTGGGGGGTAACCTTTGCAGCACCTTTCATGGTAGAAGTGCTATAGTGTGATGTTGAAATGTGTTTTGTTTGACTTGGAGCCTGTAGCTCAAGCGGCTAAGGCACCAGCCACATGCACTGGAGCTGACAGGTTCGAATCCAGCCCAGGCCTGCCAAACAACAATGACAACTACAACCCCAAAATAGCTGGGCATTGTGGCGAGCACCTGTAGTCCCAGCTACTTGGGAGTCTGAGGCAAGAGAATCATTTAAGCCCAAGAGTTTGAAGTTGCTGTGAGCTGCGACGCCACAGCACTCTACCAAGGGTGACAGCTTAAGACTCTGCCTCAAAAAAAAAAAAGAAAGAAAGAAAAGAAATTTGTTTTGTTTGACAGAATCTTGCTCTGTCCCCTGGGCTAGAGTGCCATGGCTTCAGCTTAGCTCACAGCAACCTCGAACTCCTGGGCTTAAGTGATCTTCTGCCTCAGCCTTCTGAGTAGCTGGGACTGCAGGCACCCACTACAATGCCCGACTAATTTTTCTATTTTTAGTAAAAGACAAGGTCTCACTCTTACGTGGGCGAGTCTCAAATTCCTAACCTCAAGTGATCCTTCTGCCTCAGCCTCCCAGAATGCTGGGATTACAAGCGTGACCAGCGCGCCCTGCCAATGTTGAAATTTAATTGCCATTATTTTATTTTGTTTTTCTTCTTTTGAGACAGAGCCTCAAGCCCCTTGGGTAGAGTGCCATGGCATCACAGCTCACAGAAACCTCCAACTCCTGGGCTCAAGCGAGTCTCCTGCCTCAGCCTCCCAAGTAGCTGGGACCACAGGCACCCGCCACAATGCCCAGCTATTTTTTGGTTGCAGCCATCATTGTTGTTTTTGGTGGGCCCAGGCTGGATTTGAACCTGCCACCTTAGGTGTATGAGCCACAGGCGCCGAGCCGAAATTTAATTGCCATTATAACAGTATGAAGAGTGAGACCTTTAAAAGGTGATTAGGCCAGGAAGGCTCTGCTCTCTGGGTGAGACTAAGATGGCATAAAAGGGCGAGCTCAGCCCTGTCTATCTCTTTGCACTTCCATCACATTCTGACACCCTAAGAAGGCCTTTGCCAGACATCAGCACCTTGATGTTGGTCTTTCCAGCCTCCATAACTGCGAGCCAATGTATGTCTGTTTATTATGAATTCCCCAGTCTGTGCATTGTTACAGCAGCACAAAACAGACTAAAAGAAAAAGTAGATGGCTCTCTTCTCTAGCAATACGATTACCTGAAATAAATTCTAACCATCTACATCTGGTACCAACCATTTTCCTTCAGCTCAGTTTTACAAGTCTAATTTTACAGAATTACAGATCATTAACAAGTGTGACCCCGAATGCAATATTCTTTCAAGAGAAGCCCAGATGTCTTTTCTTCTTTTCTTTTTCTTTTTTTTTTTTTTTGTTTGCAGTTTTTGGCTGGGGTCAGGTTCGAACCTGCCACCTCCGGTACATGAGGCCTACACCCTACTCCTTGAGCCACAGGTGCTACCCAAAGGGGATATTCTTGAGGACGCTTCAGCTATTGATATTTTTTCCTTAAAAAAGAAATGTGCTTATTCCTAATTATACAAGGGGGTTAAAGAACTTAGATGTAATTATAACTGCCAAGGTAAAGATGATAGCAAATATTTTCATTTAGAATATTTTGGGAAAGGTAAATAAGATTGGGAAGTATCATCAGAGAAATGCAAATCAAAACCACCCTGGGATATCGCCTAACCCGAGTGAGAATGGCCCACATCACAAAGTCCCAAAACTGAGATGCTGGCATGGATGTGGTGAGAAGGGAACATTTTTACACTGTTGGTAGGACTATAAATTAATACGACCTTCTTGGAAAAAAGTATGGAGAATCCTCAAAGAACTCAAATTTGACTCCACAATCTCATTACTAGGCATGTACCCAGAAGAAAAAAAATCATTTTATCATAAGGACATTTGCACTAGATTATATATTGCAGCTCAAGCTACAATTATCAAGTGGTGGCAACAAGCTAAATGTCCATCAACACAGGAATGGTGGTATATTTACACCATGAAATACTATTCAGCCATTAAAAAGATGGAGTCTTTATGTCTTTTGTATTAACCTGGATAGAGTTGAAACAAGTTCTTCTTAGTAAAGTATCACAAGAATGCAAATATCCAATGTACTCAATACTAATATGAAGCCAGTAGATGATCTAATACACACCATGTCCACCTAAGAGAAAAACTCAATTTAATTCAAGATGGGGGGAGGAAGAAGGAGGGAGGGGGAAAAGGGGAGGAGGGAGAGGGATTGGTGAGCTCCCACTTAATGGGCACAATGCAAGGGTACATTTCACACCTTCTAGGTGCAAGACACAACTACAACAGGAACTCTACCTAACAAACAAATGCAAACATTGCAACCTAATTGTTTGTACCCTCACGTTAATCTGGAAAAGAACAAAGATTGGGAAGTTTGTTATTAAGTGAGAGAAGTTAGTTTTGTCTATAAAGTTATTTATAATGTTTGTCTATAAAGTTAGAGAACTGTGGAGGAAAAGAACCCCTATTGGTTATAATTACTTTTA